>JAEIIU010012010.1:0-35752 GCA_018874675.1 Drosophila baimaii | reverse complement strand
AAAAAAAAAAAAAAAAAAAGCGAAAAACACACGAACTTGGCTAAGTAAATGCAACTTGGTCTGTTTTCTTGGAAAATAAATTGCAATTTTTAAATAAATAGGGGAGGGAGGGACACAGAGAGAGTAAGAGAGAGGAGCGGGCTTTCCTGAAGTCACCGAGATAGCTCTGTGCACTTCCTGAGTGGCTCCCGGAGCCACCTTTTGGCGCTTATCTTTGTTGCCGCTCTTTGGCCAGCAGCTAAACAAAGTTTAGTTTAGTTTAGTATATAAACACACACACACACACACTCAGGGATGTGACTGAAGGGGGGTTTTTGGTTGAAATTTTAAGCTACTTTTTGTAGGAAAATAAACACATGCTTTTTTGGCTATAAAAAAGTGGCTTTGAAGGTGAAATTTGCACAAAAAAATATACTTTTTAATAAAATATTCATAAAATGTGTGCTATTTATAGGTGTTCTATTTTTTCTCCCATAAATTATATGGTTTAAACTAAAAGTATTTCAAATAGTTCTATATTCCCTCCTCTATTCATACAAATGAAGTATGGCTTCCAAATTTATAGTATATCCAATGCATATATCTTTTTTTTTTAACAAATCAAGTTAATAAATCCAAATAATGAAAATATATAACTCTGTTCTTCTAGCTTTTAGTTGCTAGCACTTTCTTATGCATAAAATAAATAAATAAATTTGATATGCTGTTTTTTATACCAAATATATTCCCTATATTAACCTAATATTTTACCAACTTAATTTCAAAACATTAAATACTTTCTTTAACGCAAAACCCCTCAAAGGAGTCTCATAAAAACTGCCCCCTCAGACATGCATCTACTTGACTGTACAGCAAACACACACATTTTAAGAGCAGGTGACGACAGGAGACAGGGTTGCCCATGGCAACCACATCCTCATCCTCATCCTGCCTTGTTTTTTTTTTTTTTTTTTTGTTGCATGCTACCACTTCCGCTTTGGCTGGCAAGAAGAGCAGATTAAATTTGTTTAACATGCTTCCGAACTATCCCCCAGCTGACGTTGATGGCGCCCAGGGGTCAGTCAGAGTTGGGGAGTTCGGTGAGTGAGCTGCAGGTAAGTTCTAGAGATATTCCGCAGACACAAAGTGTTTGTGCCAAGGGAATTGCATATTAGCAAAAAATTAACTTTATTCCTTCTTCTTCTGCTGCTCTTTTTTATATTATTTTAGTTTTCCATTTAGCCTTGGCTGCTACTTCACTTTTTTTTTCTAGTTTAGTTTTCCATTTAGCCTTGGCTGTGCTGGGATGGTAAAATCTTTGCCAGACTAAATGAATTGTTTACCCATTGTCGGGGGGCAGGAGAAGAGGGGCTTGAGGAGGGGCTTAGTGGGCATTAATTTAATCCCGCTTCAAGCCTGGCTGCTAAATGAACAATTTTCAGCCTGTATGACGCTGGTTAATTGCCATCCCACGGATCTCTCTGGGTGCCGGCACAAAACAAACGAAATAACTTAATGCGATTTTCAAATTGGTTCGTTCGGCTTTGGCTTATGGCTTTGGCTACGAGACTTAAGCCTTCAAACTGCAAATTGTTTGCGCTTTTCGAAAAGTGATTAGCTTGGCTTTTTTTCGCTGTGATTTTTCCTACCTACCAGAAAGGCTTACAAGGGAAGGCTTTTAGCTTAAATGGCATAAATCAGCCAGAACTAACGAAAGTGCACATGAGAAAATGCACTCAATTGGATGCAATGCTTATGGGAAAAATAAGAGATTTTATCTATCCATGCTGAATATATATAATAACTAATTCCCCAACTCTGCTTATACATAAATTCCCATTTAAAATAAACAAAAAGAAGAGGAAATTCTGAGAGGAAAATAAACAAAAAAAGCCCTGGAAATGAGTGCAAATAAAAACCCTTATTCGCGGCGGGAGTGTTATCCTTGGAAACGCACCTGGTGGGCGGTACCATAACGTGACCACCTCATGCGAATAGGTGTGGCTGGGCACGCTCTTGGCCCGGGCCAAACCAAAGTCGGCCAGCTTCAGTTCGCCGCAATCGCTGATGAGCAGATTCTGCGGCTTCACATCGCGATGCAGGACACGCCGCTTGTGGCAGTAGGAGAGTCCGCGCAGCAGCTGGAAGAGGAACAGGCGCACATTGCGATGGTCCAGGCCGCCCGGATGTTTCTCCATATATTGCGACAGATCCGTATTCTATAGAAAGAGAGGAAAAATTAATATAAGCTTGTATAAAACAAAACATATATGATAAAGATCGAAGGAGTTCTTTAAAACAGTTGCTTTGGTTGTTAAAAATATTTTAAAAGTATCTAGACCTTGTTTTTCAAGCCAGAACCCATATACCTTCGATCCTATATCATATATATCCCTACCATATCTTTCCCCTACTCACCACATATTCAAAAACAAAGGTCAGCGTCTCGCGCGTGTGTACAATGTCGTGCAGCGTCACAATGTTGCTGTGTTTCAGTTCTTTCAGCAGCGAGGCCTCGCGAATGGCGGTAAAGGGAGCTCCCTCCTCCTCCTGCAGCCGGATCTCCTTCAGCGCCACCCGCTGGTAGGTTAATCTGTGTAAGCAACAAATGTGGGGGGGGGATGAGAAAAATTAATAAAATAAATACTACAGCTACAGCTTCCACCAGGAATGTCCGAGTCCGTACAAAACACAACAATTGCACAGCTGCCACCAGCGGCAAAGGCAACAAAGAATTAGGCTCACAATTTGTGGTAGGGAGGCAGGGACATGGCCCCAAATAAACGTCAGGACATCGAGGGAGGCGAAGGCAGGAGCCTTTGTATATTAAACAGACATAACGACCCAACACGCAGGGAAATGTACGGCAAACACTTAAATTAGGATAAGGGACAGGCCACAGGACACACACACAGCATAGCAGAGGAGAAAAGGGAGAAAGAGAGGGAGAGTGGATACTGCATGGCAGCAGGGATGTGTGTTTGGATTTATTTTTTGCGGATAAACCTCTGGAATTCAGCGTCTCACTTAAGTATCAAACATAAACATCTTTTAAGGAGGTAAGATACAAGTGACGATGGCATCTTCAACTCCCAAAACTTCAATGAGCTTTATAATACTTTTAAATCAAGTTTTAAATAGTTCTGATTGGAATATCATTACAGATAATAAATTTGATGGCTCTAAATGGTAATCACTCGGGGTTCATCGTCACTACGTGGATGGTCCTTCACAGAGAATCGATTTTCTAGGCTTATAATTAAATATATATTCTGAATGGACTGTCGTAACACATTTTTAATTCTATGGGCTCATATATAGTAGTCTATCGGTGCCCTTCGTCACTACGTGGACAGCCGTTCTCAGTGGAATGATTTTCTAGGTTTATAATTAAATATAAATTATTTTTCTAGGAATTCTTAAGCCCTAACAAAATGGGTTTAGGGTTTTATTAAGAGAGAAATATATAAATTGGACTTTGAATTCATTATTTTAGTTAAGAAATTTATAAAATGTTGGATTTTTGAAGGAGATTTGAATAATCTTAGGTTGAAGCACTAGAATAAAACGGAAATTAATTCAATTAAATAAATAATCTATGCCTTTTAATTAATTTTAATATATTTGGCACAACTAGATTTTTTATGAAACCTGTTTTTACGCTGCTACATTAATTAAAGAATTATTTTCGGGGTTCTTTAGATAAAACAAGGAATTTAAACATACTTCTGTAACGATTTCTTTAACTATTAAACTTTATATTCTTCTATAAATCTATCAGTTTTTTATAAAATTCTTAATCTTTATATTCTGCTTCATAAATTAAATAATTATATTGGTTTTTGTAGGGTAAAAAGGGAATTTGATCATACTTCCCCAATTTTGCTTTCATAAGAACCCCGCCAACACTGATTAGAGGACACATAGAACCCAATGCTGGCGAGGACACCGCCTTTGGTGGATATTTGAAGTGTCAAATTAGGTTAAATTATTTGACACTGCCGCACAGACGCTGGCAATTTATGCGGCTTGCCTCTTGCCATTGCCAAGGCAACATTCTAATTGGCCAGGCCAAGCCACAGAAATCTTTCCAAAAAAGAAAGAAGAAAAAGAAACCCCAAAGAAAAGAAGTGGAAGAATGTAACCATAAAGTAGTTGACTTTAAGAGCGAAATGCCAAAGCCAGAGTGAATTTACGAAAGTTTTTCCTTAGGTTTTTATGGCTCAAGCAGCGCGAATGAAGATGTCACTCGTCTCGAGACTCCATGAGAATATGTCAAAGTGAGGAAGGACACTTTTTGGGGGGCAAACTAATTGGCCAGGCGAGGGTTAATGATGATGACGATGACTGCAACTCAAGCGTATCAATTTGTCGAGCAGCCTCGTAAATTCTTACAGAGATATACATATATATACTCAAAATACCCTAAACTTTTTATCACAGTCATAAAAATCCACTGAATTTTCCTATTTTCCCCCTCAAAATATCTGTGAGAAGCGTTGAATTAAACCTTTTATGTCATATCAAAATGTATTCTAAAATACACACACACACACACACCACACACTCGTTCCTTGGTTAATAAACCCGCTTCTTGCGAGCACGTAAAAAGCTTATGTCCTTGGAAAAGCAGCTGCCAGCCACCAAGATTTTCCCATGAAAAATGTACAAGCAAAGCTCTAAAAATTCCTAGATAATTTTCAAGTGCTAAAAAATAGGAAGGAGCATCGGATCCCAAAGAGGCTTAGCCGGATGAGGCTGAAACTTTGTCTTGTTAATGTTAAAATAATACGATTTAGTTAAGCATAAACCGAAAATTGCTGCGTGCTCCGTTCAGAAGTTGAGGAAAAGTTGTCTTGCAATCGAAGTTCCATCCTGGGATGTCCTTTCTTGCCGCCTGGCAACAGCTGACCTACTAAATGCTAATCAGCAGCAGGAGCAGCAGCAGCAACTTGACTTTCTGCTCGAAGGACTCTCATTTCTGGTCCTTTTTCCAACTCTTGTTGTTGTTTGCAGAGGTAGGAAAATAGTCACAAAAAAAAATAGAAGAAAGAAGAAAGAATACAAACACAAGGAAAAACCAGGACAAGGTAAAAGGGAAAACGAAAGTCAAATAGAAGTGAAATCATTCATGAAATCTTTTACAATTGACAAACAGAGCGGGATTTATTCCGGGGAAAAGCAAGAATCACAGTCGGAGCATAAATCTTGAAGGGAAAGTGACCTAAATTCGCATTTGAAAAGGCACACAAAAAAGTCCTAGCGTAAGGACAAAGACCTAGCCAGAAGCTGAGCACCAAAAGCAGGAAGGCAGGGGGTCACATTTCCATTTTGGCAGATAAATTAGAGCGAATTAATTGCATTTCATATAAACAAAAGCTAATTGGAACTCATTTCGCATGTAAGCGCCGTCGTGCATAGCAAATTAGGAGCAAGAAGGAGACCAGGAAAATGCTGGGAAAACTAGGAGGATGTAGAAACAACTTTCTTTCGTTCGTTTTTCACGTAATGCCCATTGTTACAGAGGCAGAGAAGTTACCGAAAGCAAATGATTGTCAAATAAATCAAAAACAAAAGGCAGAACCAAGATGAAGTGTTTCTCGAGGGGAGGGTGAGGAAGGAAAAACAAGGAGTTGGGAGTTGGGGAAAAATCTTTAGAGGGGGCAAGTGCTTGTGACAGGCGGCAAAAAGGGGAGTCACAGGGCCGAGCATCTATCATCGGAAACGAAGGACAGCAGCAACGCTTTGAGTCCTGTCAAAAAGGTGACGAAGCTGATTTCTTCCTCAGTTTTCCTTCTCACTTTTCCCCCTTACTTTTCCCTCACTCTTTTTCCAGGCCCATTTGTCAAATTATGAAGGCAGGAACACTCGAACTCCCTACTCCAACTCCCAATTCCATTTACCATTCCTCAACTCCCCCAAACTCCCTTCCTAAACAACTGAAATCAGTGCCAGACGAGGCGCAAATGAGCCTGCATTTTGTACTGCCATGTTTTTTTTTAGGTGGAACAAGGAAAAAGGGAGGAGAAAAATCCAAAAGGAAGTCAACTCAATTGTGGGACAAGTTTTGCTATAAAGGATGTGAGCCTGCACTGAGATTAACAATTAAGTTTTAGCCAAGAAATCAAATAATTTAAGGCTTTATTTTTCATAATTTGGTAGCCTATCCCAGTCTCAAATATTTTTCTGGAACATATTTTTAATTTTTAAAGTATTTCCCCTGGAAATTTCTCTCACTGCGGAGTTTAGGCCAACTAAGCAATTGGACACAAAGGAAAATGGAAAGGAACAGAGAGCCCTGGTAAAGGAGAGGAGCTCCTGCTGCAATCTCTCTCTCCTTCTCTGCTCCGGGTGACCCACATAGCCTCAAACCCCTGGCCCGCGTCCATGCCTCTTCCTCCTGCTCGTCGTGATTGATAGCCACATTTGCATGGTCCTGGTCCTGGTAATGAGTCTGCCAACGGGGACAAAGAAATTTCAGTCAAAAAGGGGAGCAAAGGAGCAGCCAGAATGGGGGAAACTGGAAAACTAGCGAATAAATCAAGGCGAAATGACGACACACATTTTTTCTGCTTATTTTTAGTTCGTCTTTTTTTTTCGTTGGCTTAAAAAGGCAAATCCATTTTGATCGGGGTCCATCAGTGAGAGAGAGCGAAGACTCCGAATCAAGCTGAGCAGCGCCATAATTTTTTATTTAACCCAGTGACACGGCAACCCCTTTTTTTTTTAGGGATATTTATGGGGAATATGTTGTTTGGGGTGTGGTGTATGGGGTGTGGTGTGTGGATATATGGTATATGGTTCGTTTTTTTCTTTTTTAACTCACTTGCTAAATCCTTTGTAGACTGTCGCATAGGAGCCCTCGCCCAGCGGTTCGAGTTTCACGTAGGCCTCCTGCTTGCCAAATGGGGAGTCGCCCTGTGGGGATTTATTCGCAGAAAAAAAATAGAACAAACAAATGGAGTTGAGTGAAAAGTGTATCATCATGTTGGTTAATTAATTAAGCGAAAAGTTAGTTGGCATTACATTAGCGTACGCTGATGATGTAATCAGCGGCCCAGCCAAGTGCTGGGCCCTTCAATTACGCGAAAAGCATATGTTTGCTTTTTCAGGGGCATTTCACATTTGCCTTTGTTAATTTAATTACTTAATATAATGTTTGCTTTTGCATGAGTAGGGTAAATATTTGCTTGGATTTTGTATTTGGACTGGGAATAAATTATATTTTTGATCCCGAAAGTATGTTGCAAAATATTCTAGGTGGTCGGGCAGTTCATTTATTTGCCGTTAAAGTCACAAGAGGCGTATTGGTGGTGAATAAAATTGTGTTTAAATTTTTTAATTAAGATTAATTTAATTAAGTCCATGTGAAATAAATAGGAATTAAATTCTACACTTGTGGGAAGTGGAAATTTGTAAAGAAATGCCTTAAGACCTCATTTAATTAAAACAGTTACTCCTGTAAAATAAGTTAAAATGTTTCTCATTAATTAAAATAAGAGAGAATACAAAAAATTTAATTTAAGGAAGGTTTTTAAATTTTAACTTGTTCTTTAATTCTAATTAATTTTAATTCAATTTTTTTTTGTATTTTTATTGTATAAAAGGAAGCTGCGGAGTTTTGTTAATTAAAATGTTGAATAAAATAGATTTCATTATTTAACTCCGGATTAAGTGGTAAATAAAATTGTATTTAATTTTATAATTAAGATTTAGTCATTGTGAAAACCCTAGGAATAAATTCTGCACTTATGAAAAGTGGAAAATCTTAAAGAAATGCCTTAAGACCTCGTATAATTAAAATAGTTATTCCTGAAAAATCATGAAGGATGTTTCTCATTAATTAAATTAATTAATACAAAAAATTAAAATTGAAAAATGTATTTGAATTTTAACGTGTTCTGTAATTCTCTTTATTTCAAACTAATTTTAATTTACATTTTCTTTTATTTTTATTGCATAAAAGGAAGCTACAAGGTTTTTTTAACTAAAACTTTGAATAAAATTTAATTCATTATTTCCCTAAAAATTAAGTCCCTATTAAATAATGAAGAATAAAATTTTACACTTATGGGAAGTGGAAAATGTTAATGAGAGGCCTTGCTAATTTCATAAATAGAATAGTTATCTGTGAAGAATTAATAAGGATGCCTTCTCCCTATTTATTTTTTACTTCAGTAAATTATAAAATGAATTAACAATTAAACAATTGTATATAACTTTATAATATTATTTTAATCATTAAAATTAAAATATAATGTGGAATTTATTTATTACGGGAACACTCAATGCCTAGACACAGGGTCCCACCAAGACAAATTTCAAAGAGAATTAAAATTTTCAATACCCAAGTAGGCTTTGCTATGCGTACCCCATGCAGACAGAGCTAGAAGCAGTTGGGAATTATAAGTGCAGGCACAGCGACGACTCAATGTGCACAAAAAGTATGCAACGAAATGGGGTAACTTTTGGGGTGGTTTTGTGGTAGATATACAAGATATGTCCTTGTAAAGGGATTTATGGAAAGAAAATCTAATTTATTAATAAGGAAAATGTATTTAAGTTCAAATATTTTTAATGGCTGTTAATTTTATATTTTTAAGTAGAAATTTTAATAAATTGATGATACAAATATAAGTTCTTTTATTTCTAAGCCTCTTATTTTGTATTCTTATATAAAAATTCAATTAAACTGTGCTAACAAATGCCAAATACAGAGCCAAGCTAACCCCCAAAAACCCCTTAGATTACATTAATAAATTCCCTTCTCTACTTACACCAAATGCACTGAATCGTTTGCGTCGCGGATGCGGATCCTGCTTGTTAAGGAAGACCTCGGACTTGGGTCTGGGCGGCTTCTTGGGACGCATGACCACGTGCGAATGGTACTTCATCTCCTCCCGGATGTCATCATCCAGCAGCTTGCTGTCGGAGGACACGGACAGTTGTCTCTGGACGCGATCATGGTGGTCGGTGCTATCCGTGCTGCGCCAGTCTGTAGGAAAACAAAAAAAAAACAAAGCGGAAAGGGAATACTTGAGTAACTGGCCCCAAAAAACAAAGTAAGGCAGGCAGGTGAGAAAAAAAACGGGTAAGAGACCAAAGGTAAATGCAAAGGCAAAGGAAAAGCCGCTTAATGAGCAGTCGGCAGCCCGGCAGCAGGGCCCACTTAAAAACCAAATTAGTGGCCCCCGCCGACAACAGCCTACGAGTGGGCCCAGACAAGTGGATAAAAGCAGTCCAAAAGGACTACCCAGGAGGTCCTTTTTAGCTAGGTACACTCGCTTAACAAAAAAAAGGCAATCTAAACTCAGGTATTTAAAAAGGGATTTTGTAACACTAGGCAACAAGGTTTATTTTTGCATATTTCTAGGCATTTTGTTGGTACATTTTATTGTAAGACATTATATTTTTTAGTAAGTATAAGGAATTATTTTATATTAAAATAATTTAAAGTTTAAGAGCTGCTTTCTTATATATATTTGATTTTAAAGCAACCATTTCAAGTTAAAGATTGCAGAACTATAGCAATCCTGCCCACAAACTATCTCACTTCATATATTTTCTTAATGAACTCTTGACTTGATTTTATTTTATTTTTTTTTGTCAGCGTACAAAAATAATTACTGGAATGGACTCCACAATTCTTCATTTGCCTGCATAATGAGCACAGAAGAAAAAGTGCACAAATGGAATGGGAATTTCGCAGCCTCAGAGACTCAGGACTCATTATGCACATCATCAATATAATGAAGGATTTCGAGAGAGAGCGCCATCGTCTTTTTGGGACGAAATAAATCGAGTTTGGCCAACCTTGAAATGGCCGAATGAATGAGTGGAAAATCCAGCGCTAGGGAAAACAGCAGCCGGCAGACCGATGTTTACCTCGTCTCGTTATAATAAAATGTTTCAAAAGCTACCGCAGCAGCAGCAGCAGCAGCAGCAGCATCTGGCGAAAGTTGGTCTAGGACAAAGTTTTTGCAGTCGAAACAGATGGAAGCTTCGAGCTGTGTGTGTGTGTTACCTGGCCAGGATATGGAAGGATGCCTGGGACTGGGTCACCTAGTAACCTGCTGACTATACTTCTTCATTCATTGACTTTGTGGGAGCAAAATCCAGCCACAGTGTGGCATTTTACAATTATTTTTGGAATGAAAATGAAGTTTAATTCAAGGAAATTGATTTCTGAATGAGTTGCTATAAGAAAAAAATCTCGTATAACAATTTTTAGTTTGTTTATGCAACTTATTATGATTAAAATATAAAAAGAATGTGTTGTTTTCTTTTATTTATAATTTTTTCTAAGGTCAAGTTTTATTTTTACACTAAAATGCACATTTTTTAATGCTTTTTTAGGTGTTTTTTTTCCTATTAATACATTTTAGTACATTTCTGCAACTAAAATACAAATTATTATTATGAAAATATAAAAAGAATATCTTATTTTGATTCCTTATAATGTATTGAAGTCAAAGTTTTGTTGTTAAATGAAAATCTAAACCTTTTCTTGGCTTCTTGGGTACTTAATTTCCTTTTTAATTATTTTTGAAAGCAATAAAAATTATATTTAAGTGAAAAATATATACAAAACTCGCGCCCACTGTGCACTCTGAGAGTTCACGCCCACGGAGAGTGTTCTCACTGTTTGTTTGGTTTTCTATTTGAGCACTAATTACATTTTAAATTATATTTGCTTTTCCCCAGTGGTGCACACTTCGCCCCGCTAACCGTGACTGACTTTTCCGGGGGCGGAGGGTAGAAGGGCAAGCTTTCAGCTAGGAAAACCCAGGTGCAGCAGCAGTAGCAGCAGCAGCATCTGCTTTCATTTGAAATATTTATATAACAAAGTTGCAGCTTCTCTCGTAAATTGCCTGGCTCCGAGAAGAGATTGGTTTGGATAGAGCAAAGTTGAAGCTTTAAGATTTTCTTCCTTTTTTGAGAGAAGTTCCGAAGACCCAAAGACACACATAACACTAACACTAACACTTGAAATGAATGGCAAATATCACATGAATATTTTCCACTTTGGAATTCGCAACATGTTTTCCAGCTCTCTCTCCAACTGTATTTTTCACTTATTTCTTTTGCTCGCTCGCGCCTCCCGCGCCGCATCATAAAAAATTTAATATTCGCTCGCAAGATGTTCTTCCGGCAAGAGTTTGCCTTTATTTTGTTTTTTATTCCTGCAGAATGCTTGAGAAATTACTAACATAAAAATTAAAAATTCAACAGCAGCTGATTGTAGAAAAGAAAAACTTTGAGCGGCCCACAGAGAGCGATAGAGAGTTGTTTTTTTTTGGGGGCGGGTTTGGATTTTCCGGGGGGGAAAAGCTGACGAGTTGAGACGTTGAAAGATGGATCCACAAAAGTCTTGGTATTGAAAGAAAAATATTTGCAATAAAATCAATAGGATATTTCTATCGCATTCCTTGGGATATATGAAATACTAAGATTAAGTAAAGAAAGTAAAATTTGCCAAGAAAAATATATAAATCTTGTGGCAATAATAAATTAGGTCACTTAAATATTTTAAAAATAAAGAAAATAATTTAAAATAAATTAAAAACTCAGATAATGCTTCCCTAATGACTTTTTTGTTAGTTTCCTGCCATTATATATTCCATATAAATATAAAATAGACAACTCTTTAATCAGTTATATCCCATTTTTTCCTGTGCATCCTCCACACATCCTTAGCTTCCTTATGTCCCGTATCCTGACAGCGATTAAATGCGCAATATGTGCCATAAATGAGCCAAATAAAAGAGAGAAAAAACTTCAATAAAGACGAATATATATCTCAAAATGTTCGTCCCTATGCCCCCTCGGGCAGCATCCACATCCTTCATCTCTTGTCTAGCCGCTCGAGTGGAATGGCATTTGGCGTCGTCTTCGTCTCCTTTTCTTTCGTCCTGGCAAATCAGCAACGAAGGAATAACAACAAATGATGGCAAAAGCATTTGATTTGCAAAAATTGACTGAGCAACAACGTTCATCGGAAGAAAAGTGCCTGTCAAATTGGAAAATGAGAGCCGGCGCGGGAAAGGGCATTGGAAAGTTATAAATTTGAATTGGGAATGTATGCGCGCGAGTGAGTGCCAAGAGCAGCCAGCAAATGTCAGCCAACGAATATAGCTTCTCTTTCTGTTCTTTCTGTGTTTTTTTGGCAACCATAATTGGATATATATGAGAGTGGCAATTGGAAAGTGTAGCTATTTTTTGGCAGGGCTCTTTTCGGGTCATCAAAACGATTATTATTATTATTATTATTATTATTTCTATGATGATGTTATAGATATATATACATATATAGAGAGAGAGAGATATCGATTGAGATGTTGTAGGGAATTGGAGCATGAAAATGGCATTAAGAGCCTTAAGGCATATACGTATTACGTATGTATGTATGGTGGCAGAGTTCGCTTCCGGTGCTTCGTTTTATTACTTAAATTGAGCTTTATATGTTTTGGGAAATTAAAGAAATCAATAAAAGCTTAGTTTTACTTAAATATTAAGTTCTTTCTTAGCTAAAAAACATTTTTCTCCTTGATTACTAATTATATATAAAGAAAGAAAATGCTTTATAGAGTTTTGGTAAGTAGTTTTTATTGGCCCCTGTAAATTATAAAATGTAGGTATTTTATTTCCTTTAAGAAATTATAGAAATCTATAAATATTTAATAATTTCTTATCTAGAAACTTTTTTGTCTTTAATTACTAATTAAATATTTAGCAATAAATTATTTTATATAGTTTTGGAAAGTAGTTTTCATTTGTTTCTATAGGTTATACAAAAGTAAGAATATTATTTCTTTTTAGAAATTATAAAAAACGATAAAGCTTAATTTTCTAGAATATAGTATATATTTTAGCTGCAAATATTTAAGAATTAAATACGAAATAAATATTTACAATCAAAATTCTGTTTTGAGTTCTCAAAAGAAAATATTTTCCTGGTTTTTGTAATTTATAAACATTTAAAAATATTATTTCTATTAGGAAATTGCAGAAATACAGAAAAGGTTCGTTTACTGGAATATTAAAACAGTTTAAGAACACTTTAAACACTTCAAATCTTTTTCCTTTGATTACTAATTAAATATTTACAGTGAAAATTATTTATAAAGGTTCAAAAAGTAACGTTTCCCCTAATTTCCATAATATACAAATACTTAATAATATCTTCAAATCCTTTTCTGAGTAGAAACCATTCTGTTCTTTAAATAATTTTCCTTTTTGATTATTAATCAAATATTTTAACAATGAAAATTCTTTATAGAACTCCTCAAAATAAAGCTTTCCTTGGTTTTCATAATTTTTAAATTCGTAACAAAGTTATTAAATCTTTTTTTTTTTTGGTGGCAAGCCCCTCTGTTTCCTTATCACACCGTGACACACTTTGGTTTTATCTACCTGCCACACCCCGCTGCCTCCATAAAGTTATTTAGTATTCCATTCTCTCCTTTCAACTCTTTTTATCACCCTCGCTGGGGGGGCTGGCCTCCGCGCTGATATTATGTTTTCCCCTTCAACGCCTTCGTATAAAGTTTTATTGCATTTCCCTTGCTCATATGTATCTTTTGGCCAAAAAAAAAAAAAAAACAGCGAGACAGGATATAAATGTGAAAAATCTGTGACGCGAAAATCTTGAAATGCAAACAGAAATCAGTACAGGAAGCTGTAGCCGAAATAAAAAAAAAACGAAAAAGCGGCGAAAACTAAAATGAAAGAAGATAAGTTGCGGGGAAATTCGCCTGGAAAATGAAAACAATGGAAATTATGCAAGCGCATCAGCATCAGGAGAAGAGCACTCGCAAAAAAAAGCATAAAAATAGCACCGGGTATTCTGGCGGAGGAAAAGGAGGCTGTCGCTGATGTCTGGCATCCGCTGCTGGCTCGTCCTTCGGACAGGCTGGCTCTCCATCTCCCCTCTCCCTTGTTGATATAGTTATGCAAATGCTATGCAAGGATGTCACGTCCTCCCGCTGACTTAAAGCCACGCACACATGGGACAAATACCAAGTGAGTGTGCCAGGGGAGAGTGTGTGTGTGTGTGTGCTGCGTGTGTGAGTGTCCTTTTCCTCAGCCTTACTATTTCATGCACTTGGAAAATAATCAGGAGTTTGGGAATTGTAGCCTCTATCCTTATATTGATTTATTAAATTGTATTTCATAATTTTAAACTGCAAAAAATTACTTTACTACGTAGTTAATATTTTAAAACATTGGTTTCCCGCTTTATTTAATTATTTTGATTTATTTTTTAATAATTTTTATAATTTTTCTTCCACTATTTCTCTTATTTGATCCATAAATATAATTTAAGCTAATATAAAAGACTTTAAAGTAAACGTTCTAAGGATAAATCACATGGAACTCCTTTAATTTATTGATTTATTTATAATATTAAATCACAATAATAATTTAAAACATCAGTTTCCTGTTTTATTTCATTATTTTACTTTATTTTTTAATACTTTTTATAAGTTTTCTTCCACTATTTCTCCTTTTTGATCCATAAATTTAATTTTAGGTAATATAAAAGGCTTTAAAATGGACCTATTAAAAATAGATAACACGGAACACCTTTGATTTATTGATTTATTTACAATATTAACTCCCAATACGTTCCTCTCAGTGCACCTTCAGTCTTACCCCCAACCTCTGTTGTCCTTTTGCATTATTGCATATTATTGTAATTTCTGTTTGCTATTTGTTTTTGGCTTTGTAACAATATTTATGTCTCTGGAGCCTGTCTGGAGGCTGCATAAATGTCATAAAAGAAACGAAGCGAAATCACAGCGGCTTGTTGCATAATGCTGAGTGGGTCAGCTGCCACGCCCCTTTTGTAGTGTGTGCCACAAAAAATCCAGAGAAATACAAATGGGGAAAACCCCATAAAAAATGTGCACATAAAAGTTTTTACTTTTCATTTGCATAAGGATTGGGTGGGGAATGGCGTAATATTGCCTTTGCTTTTTTTTTTGTTTTTTATTTTATTTATATAAGTATAAGCACACATGTATAAACCTATATGCATATATATATACATACATATATATATTGTTATTCATATGCGCGTGTCGAGCATTTGCGTAAAAATTTAATAAAGCGACACTCGAAACTCGACACTTCCGCTACCCAAACCCCTTTTTCCTTGTCGTATTTATAGGGTTGTGCTTGGGGGCCCGGAAATGGCATTTTGATAAGTGCAATGGCAACTCTGCCCATCGACAGCGAATACCAAATTGCTAAAAAAAAAAGGAAGAGGAGCCTCGAAAGAGAGGAGTTTGTGCCGAAAAACCATGAGGTTTTTATCAGGCGACATCTTATAACCCCACGTCCTTCCACCCACAACACCCTCTATCTCTCTCGCTGTTTATGTTTGTGATTTATTATTCAAGCAAGAAATTAAATTTTCTCTTTTTACTGCAGTCCACCATCGAACTCTCCATCCCCATCTCTGTGTATATATTTTGGCAGCTCTTTTGGGGGGAGTTGGGGCTACCAGCAGCCCCAATGTCATTGCTTTTTCCGTTTAGTGCCTAAAATTTATTGTGTTGTTGTAGAATTCAATTACAATACGGACGAGGACGAGGACGACGAGGACTCTGGTGGAGACCAGAAAGACAAAAATCTACTGAATATAGGGGAGTTTTTTTTTTGGGGTCTGAAAGGATATGCAATGTTGCATCCTTAAATGTTTGTTTTCAATTTCAAAGCCCCCACAACATAAAGTCCATATTAAAGGGGAATTAAATTGTTACTCAATTTGTTGATAGTCAATGTCCTTTTGATTTTTGCAGGAGTTTGCTTTGAGAAGCTCATATTTGATGAGAATTCTCCTTAGGCTAAAATTGTATGCAAATATCCTTTCTTAAATGTTTGTTTTTGATGTGGAACTTTGCAATTTAAGCTAGGTATATTCAAGGCATTAAAATATTGGCAAACTGAGGAATTTATTAATGGAAAAAAGTGTTTGATAGACCAAATTTGCTTCTAAATTATCTTTTATCTATTTCTCTAAGCAGAAGTACTGCAAATATTAATTATAACAATTTTCTTTATAATTATATAGTCCAAATATTAATTTTTACAATTTCCTTTATCTTTCCCATACAATTTTATTTGTTTATTGAACAAATTTTGTTACTAAAATTTATTTTCCACAAATTTTCTTGCATAAATAATACATTTTCCTCTTGATTACTTTCCTAATTTGTTTCCTTTATAACTATTTTCCTCTCACAAATTAAAATCTCAGCTTTTAAAAGCTTCTTGAACCAGAATAAGCCAATCAAATAATTTCAAATTGTCTATAAATTGCTTTTTCATCTGCAATTGAAATGTCCTTTCAGAAACTTCATATTTAAATAGTCAGCCGCCTCCACCCCGCCTAACTTGTTAGCCTTGTTTAGCAGTCAAGATTTATAGTCGGGGCCAGAATTCAATTATGGCGATGACAACCTTTTGGGTTGTGCAGGCTGCATCCTTGAATCCCAGAATCCTTGAATCCAACGCTAAGCCAATGGGGCTTGTGCAAATGTCTCAATTTAACAATATGACAATGATGGCCCGCTGCGTTTTGTCATTACTTTTGGCTGTCGCCTGCATTCGTCCTTTTTGCGTCCTTAGTTCAAGCCCCAACCCAAACCAACTATATATACATATATATTGACAAAAGGATACGGATCCTGGGAGCACAACAAGCACCGACTGCTTGACATCTATTTTAATGACATTCTGAAAGCTTTGGCGCATAAAATATGGCAATTTAAATTGCTGTCCGAAGAAAACTATTAAAAGTCTGGCGTATTTCCGTTGGCGGAAGGGTAAAAAAGGGAAGAGTATAAAAATAGCTAAAAAAGGAGACAAGCAAAAGTCAAGACATGCAAACAAGGATATTCAAAGTAATACTAAGGATATTTACAGGGTGTGTGTGGGGGTGGGTTGGTGGGGGGTTGGATAATAATAAAAAGCATTTTACCTTGTGGTTTGTTATTATCATTTTTTATCGCAGACTCTTGGGCTAAAAAGAAAACAAAAGGAAGGGAAGAGAAAGGTGGCGAAAAAAGGTTTAAATTAAAAAGTGTTTCATTCACAAGAAGCGGTTGGTTTGGAGGAACTATAACTAAGTAAAGGTTGGCAAGTGTAAAGGTGTAAAAGTGTAAAGTGTGCAAAAGAGTTTAGGAAAGTGCAGCAAAGTATGTACAAAAAGTTAAGTATTATTTATGCCACAGTTAAGACCAGTTAAGCTGTGTTTTTATCCACTTCCCGGGTACCCACAAGTTTATCAAAATATTGCTTTGATTTTATGATTTACAATCAATTAAGTGTGTGTGTGTTTGTGTGGTGGGTTACGATGTTTACGATGGTCCCTGTTTTGCCCTTTGTCCTGTGTGAACTTTGTTGACAAATAAAAGCATAAATCGCGCGTAATAATTGGCCGAAAACAGGAAAAGCCAAGCCAGCGAAAGGAAAGCACATTTAATGGCTTATACACACACACAAGCATTGGGGCATTGGACATGGTCAGGACGAGAGAGGACAATAAAAGCCAAGCCAAAAACGAGAGAAGTAAGCGAGCGAACACATAAAAGTCGTTAAAAGATTTACTCTATTTCGGGGATAAGTGCACTGAGCAAATAAATAAAAGAAAAATAAGTAGGAAAGTAGGACTTTCTTAGGTTAGACTTTCTTTATTTAGAAGTTTAATTTAAACAAAAGAAAAGATAACTATGTATTTATAGGAAAACAATATTCGAAGTTACAAGAGTTCTTAAAAGTTACTTTAACATTTTCACGATAAATAAATATATATTTTTAAGCTTGGTAAAAAATTCTCTCCCTGTGTAGAGCCACTTCCCTGGGTATTTATTCCTTTTCTCGCACTTTTCTCGGACTCTACTCTGCTCATTCTCGTGTGTTTTTTTATTGAATAAGGAATTGACATTTGATTAGAGATTTCGGTTGTACTTCTGGGACTTGTGTTCTAGTTTCTGGGCATGAGAGAGCGTGCCTGGGATTTTGGTCTTCATCACTTCCAATTACACGTTTATTTATTGCCACCAAAAAGTGCACAAAATGTGGGGAAAAAAAAGCAGCAACAAATTAATTTGTGCGTGTGACTTAGCAGGGGTATATACATAATATGTATTACATATACATATTTTCCAGGATTTTCCTTACTTGTCACCCTACGAAGGTGTGTTTAATTACTCAAACCCCAAAGAGCGGGAAAAAAACAATCGATTTTAAGGCGAAAACCCTCAAAACCAATTTCCAATTAAGCTGAGGGGCCAAAAGGAAAAACCCAGAATGGCCAACGAAACACGTACAAACAATTTTCATTTTCATTTTGTGGCCAAAAACGTGGCAAATTATTAATTGCTGACAGTGAAAGTGCTGGCTGGTTTTTCTTTCTTTATTTTCTCTCCTCGAATTCATTACTCACTCCTGGGACTTGATAAGGGTTTTCGTTTCGTGCGAACTCTATTAGAGAGCGCAGGACATGTGCCAGATTTAACACTTGAATCCTGTTTTCCCCATTTCGATGGCAGCTTGCCACATCAATGGGGCCCAAAAACCTCACAAAAGGGCTCAAGACATCAGTGGCAGACATCGACAGCGACCACTTTGATGTTTTGTAATTAAGGCGAACACAAATCCTTCCTCGTTCGAACTTTTCCTCTTTTTTTTCACTTTTCCGCAGGCCACATCCTGGCGAGACAGCCAGACAAACACACACACACACACACTCACGAAATGTGTGTATTACTTAACAAATTACGTACAAATTACTTTACTCCCTTTTCCTTTTTTGGGGGGCGGCATGAGGGCTAAATTCTCGCTTCACAAACAAAAGGAAAGTAGGAAATCGCTTAGCGTTTATAGGGAACTTAGGATGCACTCAGAAAAAATGTATTTTATTCCGTAATATAGATTATTTTTCTTCTTTTTAGAAGCAGTAGTTGCTAAGCATGCTTTCAGGGGTTTCTTTACTATTCAAAAGTAGGCAGAAATTTATAAAAACTTTGCCTGAACAAGAAAATGTTCAAGAATCTAATTTCCATTAACAGAAAATTTTAAAAATAAATATATTATATATTCCTGGTTAAACACACATCCTTCTAGATTTCCTGAATATTTTATATATAAATATTATAACACTTCCCTGATTAATTACACATCCCTCCTGATTTTTCCAAGTATTCACCGCTTGATATGCCGCCGCTGCCTGTCATGTCAAAATGTTTGCTTTTGCTGCTCTGGGAGATGGGGCTTCTTCAACTTATATGTATATTCCTCAGCCACTCTTAGACATTTGTTTGTAATTCGCAAACAAAAACAAAAGACGGAAAAACAGAAAACAATTGGCGGCGCATCATTCATCATGTCAAGCGAGAGAGAGAGTTTGGGGAAAACATATGACAGCATAGAATATATATTTGCCTGCTGCGGAAGGGTTGCCTTTTCCGAAGACATTTAAAGTGGCTAAAAATCTGAAGGCACCCGAAATGCCAAACCAAACTGACGTGGATGGTAATTAAAAGCGAGAGAACCGACACAAAAGTGGCTTCTCCTCAAAAAAAGAAAAAATAATAAGTAAAATAAAAGGAAACCGGAAAACCAAAAGGGTTGGCGCCACCTCAAAGTGTCGGCGGCAGCGTTGGCATGAAATGAAATTACTAACGGAAAATTAGCGGCATTGCACACATGGCGTATGCTTAATTTCCTGTCTGCCGCCAAGTCCTTTTGCCCCACTCTTTTGTCCTGGCCAAAGCGTGCGCGAGCTCTGAAAATTATGCTCATCATTGTGACACAATTAGCGGGGCGGCAAAAGCGGCCAAAGCTGGCAAAAGCGACTTGCAACTTAACCCTAACGGATGTCAACGCGTCGCGCAGCGGTTTGGTGGCAACTCTGGACAGGTGCACTTAGAGAAAAGTCATTGTCATGAATTTTAGGAAGGGAATTTCTAAAATGAGAGTGGAATTGGGTTAGAATTCATGGCCTATGCTGAATTTTCTGCTTAAGATTGATGGTTTTATATTAAAAAATAAAAATAAAATTTTAACTATTAAAATGTACTTTACATTTAATTTTCTTTTTTTTATACTTAAAATAAAGTATACATAATAATAATAAAGGCAATAATTAAATTGATTTTAAGTAGAACAATTTATCAGAGCAACTAAGTAACCAGTATTATAATTCCCAACTGTGTTTTCGAAAGAAATTACATTTTATAATTCCCAACTTATTATTTGGAAGCAAAATAGAGGCAGCAATAGGGGGAAAACTGGGGGGAAATGCCTTAAGTATCTATTTCCTACTTCAGTTATATTCTCCATAAAATCGTATTTATAATTAATAATTTGGTTTTAAGTATAACAATTCATAAGAGCAAATGAATAACCAGTATTATAATTCCCAACTACTATTTCGCAAGCAAAATGAGGGGAATGTAACCATATTTCTTATTAAGAAATATCTTAAATACGTTATTTCTTTTTTCAAATTATAAAATGCTATATTACTATTTTATTATATATTGTAATATTACTATATATTTTTTCCAGTGCCCTAACTGGAGACAGGAGTAAAAGGCCACACACACTCACACTGCAATTTTGCAATTTTTCCATGAAAGTCATTTCATGCATGCGGAATTAGTTTATGTGCGCAATTTCAAAAGAAGTGCCACAACGTGCAAAAGGGAAGTGGAAGTGGGAAGTGCTGTGGAAAGTGCCCAGGGGGGGTTAGGGAAAATTTCACACTAAACGCTGGTATTATGTAACATTGTTGCCGGCGTGAGAGTTTGGCCAAAAAAAGGTAGAAAAAAAAACGAGAACAGGAAGTAAAATGCCTTAAAAATATTTCCACATTTCACGCCAAGCCAAGCTAAACTTCCTGTTTTTTGTAGCCAATTTTTAAATTAAAGTTCTCAAGCCAATTTATCCTTTTCTTCCACCCGTAAGCCAGATTAATTCGCCCTGACCAACCTTTATCAAATTGATTTGTCACAAAATGCTCCATCAGAGAAGATTTACAACCTCAATTTGTCGTCTATTTACTCGCCATTTTCTTCCCAAAGAAAAGACGTCTCGGAAATTGCACAATAGAAGTGAAATGAATTGATTTCTAATGCGATTCTTTGCCCACACCTTTTTCCCCAGGTTTGACCAAAGGAAAAGGTGAAAAACTTTTCACCGTGAGAAGAAGGAGCAGCAGGCCACAGGAAAGCAATCTATTTTGCAGTTGCAGCAATCTTCCGCCAGCCAGACTGTAGCAAATATTAATAAGCAATAAAATGGGATTTATCAATAATAATATTTTTACAACCGCTCGTAAAAAAATTAAGATCCGTAAAGAGCTGCTTGAGTAATTGAAAACACTGCCTGGCTGTGCTGGGCTGTGCTGGGCTGGCTTTCGTTTTTAATTAACTTGAAAAGGTTTGCTTGGCAAACAAGCCGCGAGCGAGCCATGTCGTATATAGTGGATATACCCACCGATTCCATCCCGAGTTATTGGCCACCGATTTGCGGCCAGGGCCAACAAAAGGCGGTGGGCGTGGCCACCGTTTGCAATATATCATCCGTTGTTTGTCATTCGAGCCAGACAGACAGAGAGACTCGACTGAACTGGACTGGTGACTGCGAAAAAAAAATGCTGCACAATGCTCCCGTCAGTTATATATGAGAGAAAACGTAGCATTGTTTGCAAGCTGCACGAATCACTCAGGAAAACAGGGAAAAAATAGATCGGAATTGCTGGGCAATAACACACCAAGGATTGGGTATTGGTATTGGTTCAGCGATTCCACAAAGGACCCACGCACACACACACACACAATCCACAAAGCGGGAAAATTCAAAAGAGAGAGAGAGATGTTTGGTTGGTAAATAGGCCTCGGTTCAGGGAGGTACTCCGTGTAATAGAAGGACACTGATTGATCCACAGGGAATACAAAATGTGGTTAACGGGGAAATACCCTTTAATATTTTGGGGATTAGGATGATGAAGTTGTCAGGTATTTATTTAATATTAAATTTAGAAATTACGAATTTTTGATTACTTAATCTCAGGGGAGGAGGTTTTTTTAATGATTACTTTTGATTATATAGGGGGGTGCAAGTAAAAATGATCACAATCATGATGAGATAATATATAAAGCCCCTAAAACAGCATATTTTGTAGATCCTTAGAAATATAGGCTCTCTGCTGACGAGATTTGTGAACTATTTTATTATTATTTTATGTTTTTTGATAAAAAAGAGAAACTCTATAAAAAGTAGAAGCACAATTTTGATTGAGAAAAATACGCATTACATTTTTTATAAGTTTTACAAGTAAAGTAATTAAAGGAAGTGTACATTTTATAAGGAAATTCTGCTCCTGAGCTTTTATAAATATTTATACATAATTTGTAGTTATTAACCAACATTTTAAAGCTCTAAAATAACCAACAACCCTGTTAAAATAATTCCCAAAACTTATCAGGAAAAACATCGATGAAAGTATCATTAAAAACACACAGCTGCCCATAAAATATGCGCACATTTAATGCCAAAATAATCGTTTACTGATCGATGTATCCTACATTATCGCATAAATCATGAAACACACAGCCTGATTGCCCCATTACAAATCGTCCAAACAGCCAAAAGGACCTACTCCTCCTCCTGCTCCTCTAATTCCAATTGCGAAACTCAATCAGGCAAGCCTGCTGGTATGCCCCGATCTCCCTTTTTCGGTCTTGGCTCTCTGCGAAATGTAAACGACAATCAACTTGAAATGCAGCCCTCCAAAAACGTAATGGGAATAATTTGCAGCAATTCCATTCAAAAGGACTCCCACACACCCACACACACACACACACACGCACACACAGGCGGAGTCACGTAAATGACAATCCAAATTTGAAGTAGGAAGGAAGCGTCGTCCTGACACTGACCGAATGAAATGCGTGGGCCAAAGGTAAGTCTGGCTATATGCCTATATGGCCATGGTATAGGCCATGTAGGATGCCCCAAGGCTGTCACAGTCAACATACACACACACACACACATAACCGACGTTATCTGTTCAGATGGCCAGGACAGGCATGTGATGAGCCTATAGAGGAAGGAGAATATACTGAGAAAATAACTAGTTGCCAAGGAAATATATTGAAAATTCTTCCACTCCAAGTCGAATACCCTCTTTGGCACACTTTTCTGTCAGTGCAAGGATATTAGAAGTGGAGTGTGTCGGCCGTGCAGGAGGCTGTTCCCGGTGGACCAATACACAGATGTATGGGCATGCGTGCCTATTCGTATCTATGTGGACAACCGCATTTGCAAGTTGCTTATAATTCACACACACACACACACAGGCAGTCTGAGTGTGTGAATGTATTACAAGGATATCAGTTGGCACACGCAGACAGGACGAACCTTTAGTTACAATTGCCATCACCCGAGTAGCACCACCAACCCCCGTCCCAAGCACTTTGTCATATTATGAATCCTAATTCTGTGTGGGGTTTGGGTTTTCGGTTTTCCGGGGGGTTTCAAGGAGGGTTTGAGGGGGGCCCATGACCCCAGGCCCTTCGATGACGTTATGGATACTTCAGCTGTCAGTCAAAATGCGTTTTGATTGCAACAGCAATGTCCTCAGGCCACCGAACTCCTAATAATAATATGCTCATGGATGCACAAAGAAAAATTGGGAAGGAATTAATAATATAAAAAATGGTAACTGATGGAAACATATTTATACCAAATTCGTGTTAAGAACACAAAGTTATAGGTACTCTAAGGAATGCAGTCCTTTATTGTATTTAATTTTTACAAGGTTTGATGGTATTTGAAAGATTTTTCAAAAGAAATAAATAAAAAACGGTGCTTAATGGAAGCATTTCTTAATAAAAGTCGAGTTCAGCCTAATTTTAAATCTTCGAAGTTCTTCTACCAATTAATTACAAATTCAAATTACAAAATTATGTACCTTTTACTATGAATATAAGAAAACTAAATGATTATCTGATTCAACAGTTAATTTCTGAAATTTATGTTAACAAAAACTACTTCTTTTATATATTTTCTTTATATACCCCTATTTTTCACCGTGCACCCTTCATCGCATTAACAACTTAAAGAAGTAAAACCTTTAAAAGCTCTTGTCTTGTCCATTTTTTTCGTTCTTGTGGGTTCGCTGCCATTATTATTTTTATTATATCTAGCGGTGTTGGCCAAGGAATTTATAATGACAAGCGAGAATTTTAATATTGTGCCACTTTCTGGGTTCTGCGTCTTGGGGGCGTGGCATTTGCCCAGGGGGCATTGTTAGCCACAGCAAGATGCAATAAAATAGAAATGCTCATCAAACCGACGGGGGGCGGGTGATGGTGGTGAACTGGGCACTATTAAAAAGTTTTCTCCCGAACATTTGCCAGGACCCGCCCTTTTGGTTAAAGGAATCATAATAAAGAAGACGAAAGAGGAATACAAAAAAAAGGATGTTCTGTGTGCCTTCAACTTGGCCATAATGAGCTTAGTATGCATAAAGCGGTGAATTGTCAAAAGATATTTTCTGGACAATTTTTCTTTTTCGTCATACAAAGCACAGAACAGAAAAAATAAATAGAAAACAGTGGAGAAGGGGAAAAGAAATGGAAGTTGGTTGTAAAGAGAGAGAAAAGGACAATGGTGAAAATTGCCAGTGGTAAGCCAAAAGTTAGAGGGGCGTGGCTTGACTTTGGATTATTGTAAAGCTTTCCGTTTGGTTAGTTGGGCAGACAAAGTTTTTGGCAAGAAAATTGATTGCATTAGCCAAGGGAGCGGGGTGGATAGGGAGGATATTGGTATAAATGAGTTGGTTAAATTTATTTAAGTTTAAAGTCAAGAAAGGCAGCATTTTGTAATGGAAAATTTTACCATTTATAATTAAAATATTTAACTAGCCCTCTTTTCATTGCTAAATTAACTATTTTTAATGATTTTCGATTATTAGTACAAATGCAATGCTGAAATGTGCATCTTAAATCAAGTTGGCAGCGCCAAAAAACCTTATTTTAGTATTATAACTTTATACGCAAATTTAAAATTACCCTCTTTGATTTTAGAACAAGTTATCAGCACCAAATAAAGCATTTTGTCATATATTATGACTTTTTTCATGGTGTTAAAACTCCTCTCTTTGATTGCAACAGAAATGAAGTTGGCAACTCTAGCCGCATTTAATGAATTAAGTTTGCAGCTCAAAGACTTGTTATATTTGTGCATTGGCCACAGTTATCCACTGTGGCAGCTCTTTTACACAAGCCAATTAGCAAACTTTCCATTTATCAAAGCTTAAAAAAAAAGCCTTTGCCCTTTTTGATGAGCTCACACTCCTTTTACTCGCTTTTCCCCCCACACCACACTTCTCTATCTCTCTCCGACTCTCTTTAGATGTCATGCAAATGCTGTGTAGTGGCCGGAAAAACACTCGAAAAAAGGGGGAAAAGGGGAAGAGGAAAATCAAACGGAGAGAAAAATGCGAACCGCAAAATTTTCCATGTCATTGCATAAGTCGCTTCATTAGCCCAACCAAAAAGAACCCATCAAAAAAAAAAATGTCTCACGCGCGAAGACATCAAACAAAAAGGCAGAAACCAAAGGGGCAGGGTTTTTCCCAAAAAAAAAACCCAAACTAAATCATTAAAACAGAGAACGATTTTCAAATGCGACGGAAAAAACAAGTCAGCCAAGGCGACATGTTTTTGCTTTGCTAATAAACTGCAACGATTCCGGCAGGAGGTGGGTGCTCTTGTGGGTGCTAAAGGGTGCTGAGTGGGTGGTGGGTTGGTTCCGGAAAAACCACAAGAAAGACTCTACCACAACCGCAAGGCGTCGGGGAAAATTCAGTGCAGGGATTCCGGTTGCGGCTGCCAGTTAGAATTTTAAAATGAACCGCCAGAAAGACCCCTAATAGACGTCGAAGGTATAAAAAACCCGCCGAAAATTGTCAAAGGGTTGCTAAAACAAAAGAAAACATACACACACACACCACCCGCAAGACACGTACACACCAAGCAAAGTGAAACAAAAAGATTTACTTTAAGTATTTTGCCAATAAATTTAAATCACAGACAGTTGTGGCCCAAGGAGCGTAAGCGAAAGAGGACGAAAGGGTGGTTAAAAGGAGTCCTGAGGAAGAGGGCATTAAAAACAAACAACGCACAGGATTCGGCGAGTCAAAGTACAAAATAAAAATAAACAAAAGCCAAAGGGAGGCTAAGAAAAAAGCGCGTCAGAAGCCAAATAAAGCGTTAAAAGGATTTATGCGCAAGTTGGGTGGTTGAGAGGTCCCGGTCCCTTCTTTTCTTACAGGTGGCATTACCCACCTTTAAAAGAAGACGCAAAAAAATGTATATACAAAAGCCAAGAAAATTCCTTGTAATTTCACGCACTTTATCACCGAATCCCGAGCCTCTGCAAATTAAATTCAGCCCCCTTATTTTTTTATGTTTCACGCATAATTGTTAAACATGATTTACAATCATTCTACGGATGTTGTTGTTGTTGGGGGTTGTTGGTGTCAAGGCTTTTAAACAGTTTTATGCGAATTCCTTTTTGGCCAATATGTTTTTTACAATTTGGCACAGAGAGATGTTCGCATAATTTGCGCATATAAACAATAATCTTTTGCGAAAGCGTTGAACATAAATTGTTCATATCCCCTCTTACATTTTTTTTTTTGTATTTTTGTCCCCCCCCTCAAAATGGCAAACAGCGTTGTTTTGTTGTTTTCTGCTGAAGATAACTTATAAATCATGTAATCAGAACAGCAAAAAAAAAAAGAGAAAGAAATGGGAACAGCATGAAAAACTGAAATTGCTTTTTCCCAATGGCGAGTGCAAAAATTCAGGCGGGGAAGTGGTTTGGTTTGGCTGTGCTAACTGCGTGGAATTTTCTCTGCTTCCTTTCACAACTCTGTAATTTATTGTGCGTTATATAACTTTATGATTGGGTGGGCCAGGGTGGCTCTGTCAGCAAAGGGAAAAACTTTTACTGAATTGATTTTGATAGATAAGAGATTAAAAAGAAGTTTCAATCGATACTTCGGGGAGTTGTGACAAAATAGTTTGTTTTTTGTTCACAATTAATTAGTTAGGAGAATGAATTATTAGCCAGAGTGCTTTTATTTATGTTTTTCAACACTAACTGAAGCTTTAATTTATGGTTTTCAACACTAACTAAAGCCTTGTCTGAGCTGAATATTTTATATAGATACAGAATATATTTAAATGAATCATTTATACATTTTTATAATTTTTTTTTTCACAATTAATTAGTTGGGGGAATAGAAAGTAATTAGCTGGAGGAAGACTGCTTTTATTTATGTTTTTCAACACTTATTAAAGTCTTGTCCGAACTGAATATTAAATATTGATGCAGAATACAGTTAAATGAATCAGTTATATAATTGTTTAATATTTTTTTTACAACCTTTTTAAGGGAGATAAGATGTTCTCTAAATTCTAGTAACTTCAGTGCACCTTTGACCCAATAAAAATCACTTATCCTTTAAAGCTAGCTGTTGGTGCTTATAAAATCGTTTAAAATTGTTTACCAACTCGGCAAATACCTGACAACTTACAACATTAGTGTCAGGGTTCACTTTCCCTGTCCTAGCAATGCATTTTCCCTTTCACAGGAATAGTTTAAGCACTTTGTTCCACAATATTCCAAGGCGAACTAACAACAAAAATGCCACCTAGCCAAGGAATTCAATGTCAGCAGACGGCATAGCGAGAAAATGTCAGGGGGGGGAAAATCGAGGAAAGCTCCTTTCCAAGGCGGTGTAACGATAATGGCATTGGCAGTGAGTTTAAAACCCCGGGAAAGATATATGGAGCATGCACAATTTCCATTTGGTTATGAATAATTCCCCCCAGTTATTGTTGCTTTTGCCTGCCTGCCAGCCTGCCAGGCTGTGCATTCACTTGTTAATATTTTCATTTCCGTTGTTTTATGGCCCAATTCCGAAACATTGCCTAGACATTGGAAAGACAATGGATATTACTCGTAGGGAGCATTGCGAGTTGAGTGCCTGCCCCACCCCCCCATCCTTTACAAGGACAATAACAACCAGGGAGCAACAGTTTCCAAGCACAAGGAGCAACAAATGAAGGCATTACATTCGCAGGCTTATCATCGGTGGCAGTGTCAACGAGTTTCTGGTACCTCGGGCTGTGGCATCTACTCCTTCCTGTCCTTGGAATCTCTACCATTGTTTGCATAAAATTGCAATTTACAATTATGAGAAAACAGAAAGCAAGCAAGCAAGCAAGCGAGCAAGGAAATGATGACAGAGAAGCACGCTTATCGGGCAAATTTTCCCCAAGATAAGCTCAAATGGCGAAATGGAACAGAAGAGCAAAAAAAAAAAAAGAAAGTTGTTTGCATTAGCTAAATGAGACAAAAATTTGATAAATTACAGCGGAGAAGGAGAGTGCACAGGGAAAAATTGGAGAACAGAGCGAGAGAGTTTTCTATTTTTATATTGTGGTTTAAAAGAAATTTCCATATTCTAAAATATAAAAGAGGACTAAGGTTATCATTTAAACCAGTGGTCCGCACCATCTAAGTCCCATATCAACATTACATTTGTATATGTGGGAAACGGAATAAAGTGGTTAGAGATGAGAACAAAAATAGCTGAAATGTTCTGTAATATGGCATGAAATATAGCCACGACTACAAATATAGCCATTTAACTCTACAAAAAATGCTAGAATCAGCTATCAAATTACAAGGTGACAGCACTAATTCTTTTATTCTCTTTTGTGCACATAGTTCGTATAGCGGCAGTGGGAAGGCAGAGAAATTAGCTGAACCGCGGGCCTTGCGGACCACTGATTTAAATATTATATTAATCTTCTTGTTATTATTTAAAAACACCACACCTATATTATTTAAAATAGTTTAGAATACATTGTTTAGACACTGAATGTCTATACATTCGGGATATATTTATACAAAAGCGTTATTAAAAATATTTTATATCAAGAAAACAATCAGTTATTTAGCTTTTTGTAATAGAATTTCTCTTTGTGCACAAAAAATATGCGAGATCGAAGTAAGGCAATTCCCCAGATGCACTGTCAGACAAGGGAAAAGCTCGGAGAATGGAACTTGCTTCTATAATTAGACACGCTGCTCACACAGAGATGGAGGCATAAATTATTGCCAGTCAGTCCAAGCAAAAATCGCAGGGAGAGAGAGATGGAGGCTCGGCTCACTGCTGGCATCTTATCATTAAATTAGTTCTGCCGCTGGAGAAGGGCAGCTTAAATGAGAGATTATAGCACAAACGGGCGATAAATTACGCAAAAGCCTTATGAATGAGTTTTTTTTTGGGGCTTACATTGTGCGAAAATGCTCGAACAGAACTTGAAGTTTAAGGTTAAATGAAATAGATAGAAATATTCCAAATATTTCCTATACAGTTGAAATTTGTATTAGATTTATATTTATAATAAATTAAAAATCAATTGCCTTTGCACCACCTTTACCTTTTCTTGCCAAAAAATATGATTGATTTAAGTCTTTAAGCCTTACAATTAGCTTAGTTTAATTTTCGAAATTTCTGGTATTCCATTTTAATATTATTTAATTAGCAAACTCACCTCCATATCTGCAATTTGTCTTGTCAGCGGGTATATTGCCATTCGGTTCGAGCCGGTCCAAGTATTCCTCCGAATTGTAGCCGTTATATGGAACTTTGTTACCGTGGTTGTGGTGCCCGCCATGCCCTCCTCGGTGCAAATGGTGATGATGATGGTGGTGCGTCGATTCGTCGCCATCTTCGCGGGAAATGGCTGCAAGACACACACAAAAGGAGAATCCACAAGCAGTTTAGTTCAAGTTCTCTTCAGGAGAGTTTGCCCTAATTAAATTACATGGCCCGACCATTGAGATGTCAATATCCATAAACGCTCGAGTGGCTGCCACTTGAGTTTCTGTTTCAGTTTTCGCCGCCCAAATTCACTTTACAGTTTTCTCGCCCCCGCTCCATTCAAGCCCATTAGCTTTGACAGTTTAGCTTTGGAAAAGGTTCGGTTTTTGGGATGCCAATCAACGCCTGCCCACCTACCTACCGGTCAGCATGCCCCTCCTCCCTTTTTTCGGGTCAATATGCCAAGCTCTTTGTGGCCTGTGGCTGAGAAACCGCAAAATTGTGGTCTTAAGAGAGAGGGAAGAGGTGTTCCCTCTGCCTCTGACTTTTGAATAGAAATGTTTACATTTTGTCAAAAACCCAAAATGGTCAGCTTATGAAATTAATTTTGCACACAGGAAAAATATTTAAAAATCTATGAATACCTAAATATAATTAGAAATATTAATTTTTATAATAAGAATAATATTTAAAGCCTTTATTTGTATGAAATTTAAAGTATTATGACAGCCATTACTTAAGACATTATTTATTTTAGGAAGTAAGCATACAGATTTTATTTAAATTGAGAATTTCCTTGTTAAATTATATCAATTTCTATAAAATCTATTTTAAATTTCCTGGTATATTTATTTATTATTTTCAAGTAAACAAAATATAAATACCCCACAGTGTTCAATTAATTTTAATCATATTTCTGTCACTTTTTCCCTAAATAAAACCCTTTAAACACGGCTAAGCTTCAAAGGTATTGACAAACACTGCGCCAAATAGGAAGGGGAAAGGAGGTAAGAGGATGGTCAGGGGGTTTTTTAGAGGGTGTTCGAGTAAACATTTCGAGGGTATTCCGAATGTGCCGAATATGCAAATGAAGCGGCAGCGACAACGACGTCGCTACAAGCAAACAAAAGGCGCAAAAAATTGCCTAAGCTTTTGTACAAATTTATATGGCAGCAGGTCGAAAAGGACGCAGGGGAAAATCACGAAAGGACACTGGAGAGGCGGTACACGGCGGCGGTCTTCCAATTTCCAAAACGGAAACACAAAAGGTAGAGAGAACCAGGACTTTACCTGGTCCTGTAGCCTTCGCTGTATATCCTCCGAAAATCCACACACAAAAAACGCGAAAAAGAGTCAAACGGAAATTGGTTGGATATTAGCTTACCCCGCACACACACACACTCACATGCAAATCCTTTTTTTTTTTTTTTGGTGTCCTGGTGAGCCTGCAATTTGCTAACGATATGCATACAAGTGGGCGTGGCCAAGGCGCAGCACAAAAAAAAACGCACCAAAAGGGAGTAGCGAGAAAAGCCTAGAAGGATTTTCCCGCAGGCAAAAGTCAGTCAATAAATTGTAATCAAGCAGAGTGAGCCCGAGGTTGGCATATCCTCTTAGGACTCTCATTTCTCATCAATTCCCTAATATTTTCGGCATTCCTTTCACTCAAACTAATGGTCATCATCATCTGGCAGCAGACCAAATAAATTGTGGTGAGCCATATTTGGGCCGTCAAAGCAAGGGAAATATATGTTTAATTAATAGCCACAGTAAATATGCAACCCAAGGGAGGCTCAGAGTGTGTTCCACCCTCCACAGAAAGGATGATGTCACCACCACAAATCACAAATTACCGCAAATTGTCGCTACAAATAAGCAATTTATTTGCCAAGTCAACGGAGGACGACCCCTCCACAGAATGCATTGCGAGAAATGCCCCCAAAAATCATCTCTCTGTAAGATTTTTGGGGGAAGCGGCAGAGAAAATCTCACAAAGTCGTGCCAAAACACGCCGGAAAAGTGGACGGAGTTAGAGCAGGAGTTGGAGCAGGAGTATGAGTTGAAGCTGGAAATGTAATCAATAAAATATGTTGAACATAAACTACAAACCAAAAGGGAGTTGGCTGGATTTTCTTACAGAGAGTCTGGGGGATGTGTAACAGATGCGGTCAAAATATTAGAAATATGTAGCCATTATTGAAATAACAAAAAGATATCCAGTTCTTGGATAGAGATATATATGTACATATTTAAGACATTTATCATAACTTCATTTTCCTGTATTTCCATCCAGGAAACTATCTACAGAAAAGCCAAAGGAATTAGTCACAAGTCTCGGGTCACAAAACTTTAAAAATTTCTTTACTTTCGGGGAACCCCCGAGAGATTTAAGCGCCAACAAATACCGCTGACGCATGAGTGACAGGACGAGGCGAGAACATGGAACTCGGCGCTTGCAGGACTCGCCGCTACCAACACTCGGACATTGGCAGGACAACAGAAAAGCCAATTGAACAAAGCTCGCAAATTGCAGGGACCTCGAGCTAAGAAGACGGGTTGAGCAGAGTGAACAGAGATGGCAACAGTGGCAAAATTAAATCAAAGCAAAACCACAAAAAGAAAAAAAGGGCAGCAGCCAGCAGGAGAATGAAGAAAAAGTGGCTAGAACTTCCTTCATCAAGTAAATGCAATAAATTTGCAAGGATCTGCAGAAAGTGAGGGAGAAAGAGAGACCAATTTTGAAGAGAAACCTATAACGCCTCTGGACATAAGGAATCCGTTTCTAGTTTTATCCCAAAACCAACTTAACGGGTACTAAAACACCAAAAAAGTGCCCCAAAACTTCTAAACTGAGAAAGTGTTGAGCTGGCAAAGGATTTACCCAGCATAGATAGCCATAAAACAGGATCGAAAGTATGTGCGTTCGATGATTATGACGAGCGAATGGGTAATCAAATGGTTTAAGGCCAAAGAATTGCCCAACGTTTTATGCGATAAGTTTTTGTTTGGCCTTTAGATGGATGTGTTTGAGCGAAAAAACACTAAGAAAAATGTATAACAATTTATACAAAAGAAAATATATAATATAGATATAATATAGAGTTTTATATAATATAGAGTTGCTTACATTTTAGGCAAGCTTTTATTTATTTATAATTATTATAATATGTTCTTACAAGCTTTTCTATTAATAAAATATTTATTATAAGCCTTTATGTTAATAAAATCTTTGAAACTTGTGAAAAAAAGGATGTTATAACCAAAGGACGTTGCGCTATGTCCTACAGGAAAAATGCATGTGCAAAAAAATCGTATGGCGTTCGGCGTCTTAGTAAGTGGAGAGTCTTTGTTATAATTTAGTAAAAGTTGTAATTCAGAAAATTTTCTACTGAATAATTATAAATTTGACCAACATATAGTTTTAGCACTTTATTAATCTTTGTTATGTGTAAATAAAAAATCTCCTCTTCCCAAATCAAGCCCCAAACTCAAACCTTTTGCTGATCCCAAATGTAACTAACTCAAGCAGCGCAGACAATAGAGGAAAATCAGTAATTTATCCCTCAAATTGGCCACCGCAGTAGTCGTCGTCGTCGTCGTCCAGACCAGACAAAGCCAAATCCAATTGAATCCAGGAGCTGATGTGACACTTCAAATGCTGACAAAATACATCGCATTAGCGCAGGGCAGGGCTTCGGCGGGCACAATGAAAATGCCAAATGCAATTTCCACACAGCCCCGGAAAAGCGACAGCGAGTCAAATTAAATGTTAAATTTCAAGAGTGTGTGTGTGTGTGTGCGATTGGGATGTGGTCATGCGCAATTAAGGCTTTTCTGCAATTTAATCAATTTATCAATTAAGAGCAAAAAAAAAAAAGGAGGAGAGCCGCAGGACTGCTGCTTGGACATTTTTCAGCTGCTTCCGCCATATATATGTACATATATCTCACTTTTTCCTCTGCTTTAAAAGGCAATTTCATTAGCATTTCAAAGTGCCGCTGCGGGTACTCCCATTTTCCCAATTTCCCTGCAATTTCCCTACGCCCCTCCTCCGCCCCCCGGGCTCTTTTCAACCAATCTGCTGAACAGAGTCAATAATGTTGTTAATTGCCCTCCTACAAAGGCGGGGCGTGGTCCTTGTTGAACAATGCTGTTGCGCGTCGGCAATTAACTTTTGTAAATAATGCATAATTGTCGGGAGGAATGTGCAAAAATAAAACAACAAAAAACTGGGAAACAACGCTAGCAAAAAGAAAAACAAAAAAAAACGACTGTCGAGCAATGAACTTAACTTTAAACTACTGAATTCATGGGGCAAAGGGTTCTCGGCTGATCAGTCTGCCGAGTTCAATTGAATCAGTTGGCCAGACGGGCTGGTTAATTGTTTAAATGATTTGCATATTTCAGAGCAAACAGCAACAAAAAAATGTATAACACGGAATTGAAATGTAAGCGGAATGTAAAACTGTTCGAGACAACAAGATGCTGTGGAAATTAAAGTTATTTAGGGGCAAAAAAAAAAATTAAAAGCCACTTTATTATTATGATTAGTTTATGCATTTATAATAAGCTAATTTTATGCTTTCAAAGTGGGTTTATTGTGAGTTTTTTGCTGTTATATTGTTGGCAAACGTATATTCGTAAATTATTAAGGTGTGGTTAGTACTTTTATTATTAAACAGAAATTGATTATTAATTAATTAGGTAACTTTATATTGTAATAATATTAGTAATAGTTTTGTATATGAAACAAATATTTATTTATGGCTTGGAAGGAGAAGAATTCTGTGAATCTGTGAATTAAATCAAGATTGAATCTAAGTTAAGGCATCTTATAATGTCTTAAAAATATCCCTAATACCTCTAGCTTAAGGTGAAGAGATCCATGTGGTTAAATAATGTCTTAATGTGATGCAATCCTCTGCATCTTTAACTTAAAGTGAAGATAAAAATTTAATGCAAAACAAAGCATCTTATTTTAGAAAAAAAATCATTAAAAATCTAGTTTAAGGTGAAGACTTCCGTTAGGTTAAATAAAGTTTAAATATGAGCCAATGCATCTTATAATTTCTGTACAAAAATCTTTCGATTCTTTAGTTAAAGGTAAAGAAATCCGTGAGGTTAAATAAAGATTTAACCAAAGTCAATGCATCTTATAATTTCCTTTAAAAAAATCCCTAAAATTTCTAGTTTAATGTGAAGTATTCCGTGGAGTTAAACAAAGAAATGCTCTCAATCTTAGGTTAAAAAATTAATTATAATATCTCATTATTTATCTCTGTAATTACACTGATTCTCCGCATGTAACACACACTAACTCAGCCAGTCTCTTCAACTTTATAGACCAACCTTAGTGTTAAGATATTCCCTTGTTCTCAATTTTATTATAATTTCCCTTTCCATTTCTCCTTTTTTTTTTTGCATAGTTGGCATGCTGATGAGTTGATGAGAGTTGGAGCTTGGAAAGGGGAGCAGCACAGCACAGAGCACTCTCATTCGCGCTGACGACAACAACGATGGCTGTGAACTTTTTAATTTAATTAATAGACGACTACGCGGAGCAACACCAACAACAGAAAATACACACACACACATACACAGAATGAAAATGAGACAGACGCCCTGGTATAACAACAAAAAACCAGCAAAAATATTATATTAACGAGAGCAAAAAGGCACACAGGCAAAGGCAAAGGCAAAGGCATTGAATTACACGAAAGTTCAGGGAGGCTATGGAAAATCTAAGGGGCAGGAGGCCAAGCCATCAACTAAGGTGTGCGAAGCCATGCCAACGTACTTAAAACTTATTATTAATTAAAAATATATATATATATTTTTTTTTGTGCGCAGCCAGAGAGGCGTGCGGTAATTTATGGAATCGAAGGATTTAAGGAGCTCAGTTTTCGGGTGGCAAGCCGCAAAAATGTCAGCCTCATAGCCACTGCAGGCAGGCAGGTGTGGTTGCACAGGGAAAAAAACTATAGGAGGTTCTTAAATATTTAAGGGGGTATTCTACTGTAGAGGCATGAATTTCGCCCGATTTTTGAAGCGCTGTACAAAGGAAAC
>JAEIIU010011986.1:0-12910 GCA_018874675.1 Drosophila baimaii | reverse complement strand
GAAATGACTCCTTTACTGCGTTGCAAACTTCTGACTAAAATTATAATACCCTGCAAGGGTATAAAAATATATAATAATTTAATATAAGTGGAAAAGAGAGGCCTTCAGAACACTGTAACCGTGTGGAAATTTATTTAGAGAGCAGCTAGTTCTTTCTATACTCCTTCCCTTCTCCCGACTTACCATCGCTGATCGCTTCCGCTCGGCCACTTCCGGTTCCGTTTCCATTGCGATTCTTTAGGCCCAGAATGGCATCGATTGTGTGTCGGGGGGTCAGCGTCTGTCCGCCCGATCCGAACTTCCTGGCATTATCCTTCAGCAACTCGTTGCTATCTGTGGGTTAAAAACGTAAATATCCATGTACGAATATATACTATACATATATGGAGGGGTAGAGCTGAATTAAAAGCCTGTTTGCCAACAGTTTGCCAAAGTCAATTAGGCGCACGACAGCCGGCCTGCGCTGGCCCTGCGACTCTATGCAAATTTGTCAGCAATTTCGAAAGTATTAAAATTTAGTCCAGTCCCCACCACCACCACCGCCAACGCCACCACATATACACACAACTTTATTTGCGATTTTAACGAGCTAAAAGCTGTAATTGCAACGCGGACCCCTCCGTTTCCCCTCTCCTAATGGCCAGTTGTCACGCCGGCATGCTGGAAAGTAGGCAACATGTTGCCTGATGGCTTTATGCATTTTTAACGAAATTAAAACAAACTGTGCCAAGTGGCAACTGGCGACTGGCGACTGGCGGTGGCGGTGGGAAGGTGCAGGAGCAGGAGGAAAATCCCTTTAATTGCCTCGTCTTGCAATTAGCTTATAATTTTCTCTCAAATTTTCCGCTGTGCATGTTAATGCACTAAAAAACATTGCCGTGAACACGCACACACACTCAAGCATTCAGGGGAGTGTAGAGATTATCCTGCATGTCCGTGTCCGGCAGCAATTTGTGTTAATTAAATCTATAATCAAACAATTGCAAGCCTTTTCCGGCTAAGGCCACACGTGAACAAAAAATTAAAAACAAACATACTAGAGAATCAAAAAACTCTAAAAACTGAGTGAAACCTAAATAAATCAAGTTAAGTTAAATTAATAAATAATAAATAGGTATTTGAAAACTTAAGTTATGAGAAATACCTTCCTAATTTGTTCTGTATTTTGTTTAAGAAAACAAGACACACTTTTCTATGACATTTTCTTGAATAAAAAAAGAAAAATAGCTTCAGACATTTAACTGATTACTTTAACATTTTACTTCTAGGAAATTAGCAAATTAATTGTTATAAATATTTATTACATCTCAAAGCAGGAACTATATATGATTTTGAGTCATTTTATAGACGAACTTTTATTATAAATAAATATTACTTCAAGAGAATAAATAGAAAATTAATTTTCAATATTTATTGCAGCTCAAAGTAAGAATTAAATTGTGCCCTTCATATTCAATTTTATTAATTTATATTTATATTTAAAAAAAAAATTAAGAGACGTCAACAATGTTTAACAAAATGCTTTACAATTTTTAGAACTAAAAAGGAAAAACAAAAAAAAAAAAGATATACCTATAATTTTTTACTTCTTGGCTTTGCAATTAGTTGGAAAATGTTGCTTTTTAATTCCGAGTACATAACTTCCTTCCTGCTTACTTGGCGTATGATTAATATTTTTTAAATCACACATAATCTCCCAAAAAATGTTCACAATTTAACCCATTGCCGTCGGTGAACACCACTCACCTTCCGCTGAGATCACAGTGTTGTTGTTGGCCAGATGGGCGGCATAGTGCTCGTGGAATTGCTCCAGGTTCTTGAACTTCTCCACGATCAGCTGCAGGTTCTTGGCGTCGCGGACATTGCCGAGCAGGTGTCGCAGGTGTTCCAGCTGCTTGGGCGGCAGCTTGTGGTTGCCGCCGCTCTGCTGTACCAGCTGCTCGAAGATGTGCTGGAATGTGGCGGCGGTGTTGGAGTTGCCGGTGGCCAGCGAGGAGTTGCCAGCCGCTCCAACCGATGCTGGTCCAGATCCAGCTCCTACTATGTTCGTTGCCAACTTGGTGGCCGGTGAGCCGGGCTGCTGGCCGGCAGCCACTTCTAGGACTGGCGGCGTTGAGGCTTTGATATCCATTTTTTTTTTGTTGGTCTTAAGGGGGCAGTAGTTAGTTCTTTTGCAGCTTAAATCACAGTTGAAACACCCGTACACGGATTGTATTTATTTCTCTGCACTTTTCTTTAGATTCCGGCTAATTGTCAAGCATTTTTAAGTCACAAGCGGGAATAACGTCTCAGCACCGAAACCAACAGCAGCTACCGAAACCGAAACGTTGCGCACCGTGCCAAGGCAGAGTTGGCAATAAACTCGGGACTCGAGTACAGCGACGGCTTGGGTTCAGGTTTCCAAATCAAATTGGAAACCGGTCGAGCTCACCACACCTATATATATGCACGCTGCCGCTGTGCCTGTGTGTGTGTGTGCCTTGAGGGGCGGAGTCTGCTCAGCTCAGAGTGCCAGAGAGCGAGAGAGAGCGAGAGTGCGCAGGACTGGCAAGGACCTCACCCCGACCGCCACACTGTGATCCGTTGTCCAGAGACCCTAACAATGGGCCCAGCCAAGTGGATTGTTTGTCGGCTGCGTAATAAAATAAACTAACTGCACTTACTGCCCTCAGCCCTCAGCTCAGCTGTCCTGGCTGCCGCACAGGAAGGCAGGAGGCAGCAGGCAGGAGGCAGGAAAGTCCTTGCACTTTTCCGCCCTGGAATTATGACTTTGTTGCCACAGATTTTTCGACCACAATTGCATCGGAAAACCATTTTGGGCTCAGGCCACAGAGTGTGTCGCTCACTCTCCCTCTCACTCTCTCTCTGCGAGTGGCTCCTTCTTGCTCGGCCGCTGCTCCCAAGGAGCGTGAAACATAAAACGGATACATAAGTGGATTTTGTTAATATCCTGCTATTGTTACAAATTTGCAAGCTGATTGCGGCAAGCGGCATTTGTCAAGGAAATAAACTTAAAAGCATTCAGGAAGCGGCTAAGGCCAGGGAGAGTTATTGGCCCTGGCTTGATGGTAGCTTTCTACTCACTACTTTGGCTCTGAGAACTTAAGTAGGAGTTGGATACAGGTTTGATAAGATTAATTAGGGTTTCTGCTGTGTTTATATTTATTTCTTCGAATTTTGTTTACTTGTAATTAGTTAATTTTATATATTTGCTCAATTGGAAATAATGTGCTAGCATTTTTATATCGTGGACCACTTTCTTACAATATTAAGTTAATTTTATTAATAGAAATAAAAACACGATTTAATGTATTTAAAGGTTAACCATAAAAAAGAAGTATTACCTACTTTTAAAAATATTCAAAGTTGTGCGTTTTTAACATACTCAAATATACATTTATATCACTCAATAATTGTATCAGTCATGGTTTCATATCAAATCGTAATATCCGAGCTTAAAATAATTTTAATTGTAGTTAAATTCGGAAGTTTCAGATAAAATCTAAACTTATTAACTTTAAATCAGTACAGGGCTAGCTTTGCCCACGAAATGTAAGCCTTTTTAAGATTTAAAGAACTATTTTCTGCCAGTTAGTTATATTTCCTAGTCTCGCAAATATAATTTTAACATATCAATATTTTGGCTGGGCACCCCTGCTTTATTTGAGAAAACAATCTTAACAAATGGCAATTGATAAAGAGAGAAAATCAATTTAATTTAATATATTTTTTATATTTTTTTATAATATTAATAAGAGGCATAAACTAAAAGAAAAGTATAAAGCATTAACTGAAATAAAAGTATATAAATAAAAATAAAGGTTTAATATGACTTACTTTCCACAACTTTATAAATTATCAAAAAAGTTCAATTATAAAAAAAATGTTCAGCTGCTTAAATTAATAAATTTCTTATTTATTGAGACATTGCTCGAAAACCTTTAGAAAACTTTCAGAATTTAAATGTAAAATGAATCAATATACTATTATTTTAGGTTTCTTCTTATGGTTATAGTTGCTTAAATTACTCGAGTTCCACATTTTCATAAAAACAGTTGGCGAAGAGGCCCTCTGTTCCTTGCAGCGGAAGTCCCCCCCTTTGCTGCGTGAAAGTCTCCTGCCATTGCCGACACTTGATTGTCAGCAGGGTAATAGACGCCGTCAGCCAGTTGTGGGGCAGCCATTAAGCGTGGCCAATACCATTACCATTAACATTTCTCTGGCAACTTGCAGCTTACCTGTTGTCATGAGTTGTGGTTTTTCCCCCGAGCGCCACTAGTCTCGTTTCGGTTCGTTTCGGTCCAGTTCATTCAGCTTCTCCTCCTCGCCCCGTTTGCGCTATCTTCCATTACACGTTAAATGAAAATGCCAGATAGCCAGCACATACACACACACTGGCACACACTCGCACACGCACTCCGAGGGCCTCCTCCTTTTGGCCCAGCGATTCGATTTGTGCCAACTAATGAGCTCTTAATGCGCGTTTATTCTTACGCATAACGAGCTTGCCAAACGTAATTACGTCCTGATGTATGTATGTGTGTGTGTGTTCGTGTCCTGGTGGGGACTCTTGTGCGCCCTCCCCACCCGTCTCCCTCTCTCTCTCTGTCTGTGTGCCTGTGCATGTGTATCTGTGAGAGGCTGCCATGTTGGCGCGTTGCTTAATTGAAGTGGAGCGACAGGCGGACGAGCTGTATCCCTGGCGTTTCCTTGTGTATCCTTTGGCCCCGGCCATCTGTGTCGTGTGGGTGTGGGTGTGCGTCGCGTTCATTTGCGCCACATCCGCAACGTTAACTCGCTGCCTCGCCTGCCCCCTTTTTTGTTTTAAATTAATTTGCTTTTAATTTGCTTTATTATGTGGCAATTTCTCCTCCTTTTGCTGGATTTAATTAGTTTGCTTTTATCGTTAAACAGTTAACGGCGACTTTCCGCCACGAATTGTGTGCCAAAAGCGAGCCAGAGAAATGTTCATTTCAGCCAGATTAAGTATACGCCCAGTGGGCTGTGGTAGAGTACTCGTATAATTGCCCAGAGTGATCATTACACTCCCTCTCTCTATCTCGCGCTAGTGGCAGCTGTGTCCCTGGCTGCACTTAGCGAAATCCCCTTATCGCTTGAGAAGGCTTTAAATCTAAATGTGTCTGCGCATGCGTAAGTGGCTACAAAATGGGAAAAAAAGAGGGCATTCTTCAGCTGGAAAGAAGAACCAGTTTTTCCACTTCCTCCTACCACATTTCCCACCCGCTCTCTCACTCACTCTCTCTCTCGCTTTGATTGGGGGGCGTGGCCTACACACCACGCTCTCTCTCTTCTTTCTCTCTCTTGGCTGAGAGCGCTTCGGCGCATTGAACAAACCAACACACACACGTGCTCGCACACACACACCAGCAGGCCTTGTGGTAGACCATTGAAAAAGTGATGAAAATAACTCTCTGTCACTTTATTGGCGCTTAACGAGTTTGAGTTGATGAAGAATTTAATTTATGATGCTGCTCACACCATTGCCAAAGCGAGCAGCCCCGAAAGAGATGGCAACAAGCTGTGAGCGAGGGAGAGGGAGAGCGGAGTGTGGAGAGAGAGAGAGTGCTGAGTGCTGATGGTGCGAGGAGAAAGGGGAGCCGAAAACCGCAGAGCGAGCGCACAAGGCGGGTAGGAAGAGGGGGGAAAAAGAAGAAAAATTAATGAACTCGTAACTGTCGCTTTTGCAAATTGGGCTGTGCGAGTGTGTGTGTGTGAGTGAGTGAGTGAGTGAGTGTTGGTGAGAGTGCGACACACACAGCCACACACACACAGGAGGCAACAGCAGCCAACGCTGCCGGCAGACGTCAAGCTTTGATGATTTAATTTTCTGGTCTTCTAATTTAATTTTATTATAGAAATACAGACATGTGTGTGTATGTGTGTGTGTGTGAGAGCCCGCTCCTTAGCTGCACCCGTGTGTGTGTGTGCGCTCACACCGGCACAGTCCCAGACACAGACACACATGCAAATTCGTTAATGGAAAATGGTGGCGTTTAATTGAAAAAGGAAGTGCGCCAAAGGGCTGAGCGACAGAGACAGGCGAACGACGAGCGAGAGAGGGGACAGAGGAGAGCCTGGCTAAAGGACTCGATGCGGCCAGGACCGAGTTTTCCATTCAAATTAATTTTCATGTGTGCTGGTGCTAGTGTCGTAATTGTCCTTTTTTTTATTCATCGCCTTTTTGCCGCTCTTAGTAACTGTTGTTACTGTTGCAATAACAGTTTTCAATTAAATTTATTTGTTTTCATTTCCATTCCCAAGGATATGCAAAAAAAAAAAAAAACAAACGGGCCTCCCGCAGAGTTAATTGAATTAAATATTCCAGCGAGATAATTACAAAATGGCGTTGATTAATCGTCAGCCGCCATATTGATTTTGCCAGCAACAATATTTAATGATTAACAATTAACATTGAACAGGGATTTTTGATGGCAGACCGGACCGCCTTGCCCGGCCATCCATCCCCTTTGTGCCTTAATAAAAGCAATTAAAATTCATTAGCTGCAAACACACACACACACACACACACACTAGCAGCAAGGAAGGAGAACACACAATCACACACTAATGCCATCATGCGCTCGTTTTCTCAATTATTCATTCAATTTTGCATGCCACAAAAGCAAGAGCCAAGGTCCCCACGCTCCCAGCCAGCCGGCGCTCGTCGAAGCATCCTCGGCATACATATTCATGCGGCTAAATGAAAACGGCAACACTTAAATGCAATTTGCCTCAATTTTAGCAGCAGCCAACAGTCCTGCTCCCCTCTAGCCTCCTTCGCTCTCTCTCTATGTCTCCTTCTCTCTGCCACAGCGAGCGTCTTGGCTCAGAGCGTCTTAACGTCTTTTCATGGCACTTACATCGTCATTCTATTCGTCTAATTTCATTTTCTTGCCATTTTCAGTGGAGCACAAACTGCTGGAGGAGGATGGCTGTCTGGTGGGAGGGAAGCTGGGCTTGACTCGGGTTGACTGGGGACTGGGAACTGGCTTCGGTTTATTCAGCTACTAGAGAAGTTGGATCTGGCCTGCTTTATTCTAATTACAATCAATTAAATATGTTGATTGATATGTTTGTTTTGCTGCGACTGCCTTGACGAGGGCAAAGATTTGGCGCGGGAATCGGGTAAGTGCGGCAGGCAATTGCTTCATTGATTTGAGTGTGTGTTCTGGTTGTAGCATTCCTGGATTAAATCAAGAAAATAAGTTTAGTTAACAATAACTTGATTGCAGGCAAGACGTGTCCAAGCACCACATTATTAGCCAAAAGAATGAGTTCTTATTTAATAAATATTTACTATTGTATACCAGAGAAAAAAAAAGAATGTATGTGTATCAAGATATGTTATATCGGTCATATCATCTCGAAAATATCGTTAAGTTTGATATATCGAAATTGAAAGTATCGAAATACACCGCATTTAACATAATAAAATGATATTTATGATATCAACCAAATATCTAAAAATGTTATTTATTTTATTTGTCTTTTCTTAATTGTTTATATAGGATCATAGTTCAAACTAAGCTTAGGCAGAATATGGATTTATCGCTTATTTATCGAAACTTTCAAATATGGATTTATCTATTGGACTGCGCGTTAAAAATCGATACGTATCTATGAATCTAAGTTGTCTGCCATCCCTAAGAAACAGCCATATTGCAATAAACATTAAATTTGTTTATACAATGTAATATGTACATAAAATTAACAATTTATTATACAATAATCATCACATGTACATAATTTGTAAGATTATTTACATATCATTTTGTATGACTTAATAAGAAATAAGTTTTTAGGCAAAGACCAACCACTAGACAAATTTGTTTATCATGCAAAACTAAAATGAAAGCCCACAAAATGGGAATAAACATCCAATTTGTGCAATTAAAATATATAAAATTGGGAATTATTTGATATTTAAGTGTTTCTTTTGCAATTTTTTGCTATAAATATTAGTTAATTTATTTTAAAATAAGCTCCTATGAACAAATCAACATTTTATGTTACTTGACAAGTTCTTTCACTTTTGCTTGCATTCTTTACTGCGAATTTTAGATAAAGAAAAATGTTTAATTTTATAAATTTAAGATTTATAGATAAATGTATGCGATATTGTTTAAACCTCAGTGAATACTTCAATCTCCTGCCTTTATTTCCGCCATTCTACATTTTAGATCCCCTACTTTGACGCCTTAATAGATTCCCGAAACTAATTATTTGCATATTATTTGCATTTTAGTGTGTCATTTTCATCTAATTCAACACGAACACAATCATCCGAGCCACACACACACACACACACACAAGTATGGGACGTAATTATTGCCATTCTGGGAAAAATTGCATTAATTTTCTAACAAACATTTTCATATTAATTGAACATTTTGTGTGCAATCAATTTGCATATCAAGCATTAATAAATGGAATTATCCGCTTTTAATTGCATTCCTCAGACAAAAGTTTTAGTTTTGGCCAAAAAATAAATGGTTTTGTCCATTTCGCTGCCTGGCCGGCCGCACACAACCGAAAACGAAAAGCGCGACCGAAAAATTAAGCTTTATTTGTGGAAATTGCAATTCAATTAAGTTTTCAAAACATGCAAATTGCGAATGGGCGCCCAGCACAAATATTGACGCAGACACAGAGCGGAGCGGACCGAAACTTGTTTGTATAATTTCATTAGCGTTGATTTGCAGCAAATGCAATTGCAGTGAAATTCACTTGGCCTGCCATTGATTAAACAAGTCGTCGACGTCGAGGCTCCATGCCCATGTACCATGTCCTGTGTCCCATGTCCCATGTGGGCAGGGGAAGGCATCAAATCGCATTGGATTGGACTCCCACTCTGACTCCGGGATAAAAACTAATTACTGGGCAACGGGGCCGTTGTCGCTGCTCGAAAATTTCCATCTATGGTTAGGCGCCAACCGATAATTATAAGCCTGGAAACTGGAACTCTGATTGCCAAGCAGCAGCTGTAATCGAAGAGGAGAAGGGGGGTGGACAACGGGGACAGGAGATGAGGGTGCGTCGCCGCAGGAGGCCCAAAACCCAATCCCATTCGCATTCGCATTCCAGTCCCATTCCCGTTGCCAATCTCAATCCCAATCCCAGGGCAAACATGTCCGCAACAGTTTCCGCTGCACTAACGAAATTACAGACGCAGGACCCACACGCACACGCACATGCACACACACACACACTCGCAGAGCCGTGTCCTGCGGCGATTTTGCGCACAGGAAGCGGAGCAGGCTCAGGACCCAGCCACGGCTAATGCTAATGCTAATGCTCTTTGAACGACTAATTAGTGGATTACTATATAAGCACACTATTTGCCCAGCAAACGGCAACCTCCAGGAAATTGTGCGGAAGACTGGACCCAGGACCAAAACCAGAAACAGAAAGAAAAAGAGATAGAGAACGAGAACCAGAACCAGGACCAATTATCCAGGCCTCGAAGCTAATGGGAGTCCCTGTTAAAGCGTGGTAAAAGGGGTGATTTATAGGGAAAATTATTTATGATTTTCTAATCTAATATTTATTATCCCTTTATTAAAATTAAAATCATTGCTAGATAAATAGTTTATAAGTAGATGATATTTTATTTAATTACTGATCATTTTTTTAGTTACTTGATGATTAATAACTGTTATTTTCTTCTTAATACTTTTTCTATCTTATTCAGTTTATAGATTTCAATAGTTTACATACTTAGCTAGGTTGGTTACTCCCGTTTTGGATCATAAGTAGTTGTAATATTAATAAGCGTAAGCTAGGAATTATTTAACTGAACTTAGAAAATAGATTTATATCATATATCATTTATATCATCACACTCATACCTAAATATTTAATTTGTAAATGTGTGAGAAATTGAATAAAGTTAATAAGAGATGAGACAAAAAATGTTGCTAGCATTTTCTGTAATAAGGAATGCAACATTGATATGACTAGAAAACATTGCAATTAACTCTAAACAAAGCTAGTTATGAAATAGCAATGTGAAAGCACTTATACTTAATTTCTTAATTTAATTAATTAACTTAATTTCTCTCTAATTTCTCGAGATAGTAACCAAAGATGTTTGCTGAAGCCAGACGAACCTTTAGAAAGTGCATGTGGCGCCAGTGGCCGGAAGAAGGCTGTAAGGGCTACTGATTTCTATTATCTTATATTATATTATATTGTATTATATTCTTATATTATATTATTTATATTATATGTATTTATTGTAGAATTTTTAATTATAGTTCAATTTTATTTGCTTTAGCATAAAGTTCTTACATTTTGGTAAAGCTTAAAATATCATACTAATGAACTAAGCTAAGCAATAATAGTTTGAGTCCATAGCATTTATTTGTGTAGGCATTTTTCGCATTATGGTAATGGTGCCCAGGCAAAATATTGAATATTAGACTTGAATTTTTGTGAATAAAAAAAACACAAAGTTCTCTGTGTGCGCCAGAGGCTGGCAGGAAAAATAGTTGATTTGTAAAAACCAATGTTTTCAAGATTTAGATCCTTTGTTTTCTTACAATAAAAAATTATAGAAAGAAGAGAATGTCTTCACGGTCAGCAAAGCCCAAAATATATATATATATTCCTTGAAGGTAAGGAAATACTTGTAACTATAACAATATTAAATATAAGATCCAACCAGATCCAACCCGATTTATTATTAAGGCTGTATTATGATTATTAACTTTACAAAAATGTTAAAATAGATAATAATGTTTTCTTAAGTTCCATTCTCTGTCTTTTTAAGTACCAAGTTACTTCCTGTCAAAGGACCATCCTGACATCCTAAGTCTCAGGGCGATAGTAGTTCAGGTGGACTGTTCGACCCCCGAGTGGCTGCACCGGCCTTGCATTTCTTCCGATACGACCTCCACGCCTGTCCCTCAGCTGGCGGAACTCGTTCAGTTGGCGCTCGCTGATGGCCAAGGTCACCGGCTGAATGAGCCACTCCGCCCCGCGGTGGCACGGCGGCTCTGTCAAAGATCCGTGGTAGCTGAAGAACTCATTGTTGAAGGCGGGCATCAGGTAGCTCAGCGGAAAGGGAGGAACCTCCACTATCTGGCCGGCCTGCTGCACGGCCACGAGATGCTGGACGAGCACGTCCAGGAACGGATTGTCCTGGGACAGTTCGAACAGGTAGGATATCATGAGTATGTCCTGGCTGGAGGCGCTGCTCGGGCAATCGGCGGCCGTGTGGAGGCACTGCATCTCCAGTGCGCTGTGGAGATGTTCGACCGTGTGCTCCGACCCGTTTGAGCTGAACCAGCTCCAGCGGAAGGTGATCTCACGGAATTCGAAGCGGTCGAGCAGGTCGCCGGCACTAATGAAAGGCATTCGCTCCGGGAAGGCTGCTCGCAGGATCAGAGTGTGCCCGTTGTTCTCCAGGCGGACTCCGAGGGGCATGGCGTCGTAGAGGGACCAAATCAGCGGTGTCTCGAAGGAGTTCACCTCCACATATCGCAGATCTATGTTGATGGGGCTCTGATTGTTCCTCGGCACGTTCCAGGTGTGCGGTCCCCGGATCCAGCCGTAGTCAAAGGTGTCTGGTCCACGGCCTGCCTCCACTGCCACCACAGCGTCCACTGCCTCTGGTAACCTCTCATGCGGGCAATCTTCGCAGATGGCTGTGCTCGTGTAAATGATCAGCATAACCAGCATGGCCACCGCAATGGCGGCCACAATCTTGAAGAGATCGCTGTCCAGCAGCCCACTGGATACGACATCCATCCCAGTGCCAGTACGGGCCAAGCTGGGAAACTTTTCGGGGGGCGGGGAATGATAGCAAAACACTGGCCTTCCTGGCTGAGAAAATTTCTAATTAAACCCGCTGAAAAGTTAATTATTTTGGAAAACAAATTGGGCGGACAGCAATTTTGTGCGAAAACATTTGCAATTTGTTTGCATTTGTATTTTGCATAAATTAATTACGCACAAAACTCTCTTCGGCGGCGGAAATTGCTTGCACAAATATCCTGTGACGCTCCCGCTCTGGGCCCCTCCCGCCCCGATCCTCCTCCCGCAACCCACAACCCTTCTCCGTTGCATTTTTGGGAAATTAATTAGTTTTGTATGTACAAAATAGGCGAAATGAGCACTAGGAGCCAAGCGGAAATTATTTTCAGCTCTCTGACACCTTTTGTGCAGCGGGTCAGGGACTACACCGCCAGGAATTGGATGATTTGTAGATTTTTTAATTGATTTATGTTATATAGATTTATAAGTGTGAATTCATAACTAAAACTATTATAATTAATGGATTTTCAATAGTATTATAATATTTAATATCTGAGAATTTATCCTAGTTAGTAAAAGGATTCTCAATAGTAAGTTAGTAATTAATATCTTCATCGAAACTAATTACCAAAAGGGGTTTACCTTAACCTGATCTTAAGATTTTTTGTTGTATATTTTTATAATTATAAATTTACGACAAAAACAAATATTAATTAAGGGATTCTCAGGAGTATTTTAATGTGTTATATCTGGGTATTTATCATACTTACTAAGGGGACTCTTAATATTATGTTAATGAATTTATGAAGATATATGAATACTTATAATTCCAGGACTTAAACTAATATTAATTAAGGAATTACCAATTGTATTTGAATATAAAATATCTGAGTGTTTCTAGTATTTAGTAAGGTATTCTGAATACTATATTAATAATTATTAACTGGAAAGTCCAAACATTATTTATGTGCATAACAGCCATTTTTAATTACATCGTGTAAAATGGCAACGATTTAATACAACAAATGATGTCTTTAATTTTAATTTTTAAATAATTATAATAATAACACTAGTTTACAAAATAAAAAAAAAAATGTGCTCAGAGCTCGCCGATGCGAAATTCTGGTAGAGT
>JAEIIU010011865.1:0-18706 GCA_018874675.1 Drosophila baimaii | reverse complement strand
AACAAATTATCTGCAAGGGTATATAAACTTCGGTTCCGCCCGAAGTTAGCTTTTCTTACTTGTTATATTTTATTTACCTTAGTATCCATATTATTATCCCATTAATTGTTATACGATTTTCAAGGGTTTCAAGCTGATTCAAGACCCCTTCTTATTTTATTTTATTTATAAACCTTACACTAATATTCATGTTATTATTATTGTTATTCCATTTTCTTGGTGACTCACTCAATTTTGGTGGCAAAACAGAAAATGGAACTCAAATACTTATATGTATTTTTCCCTGTGCAGATCCATAAAAATATATATGTATATACAATATCTTTCGGGATCGTTTGTTTATCATGGGAAAGTTTTCTCCTTTGTTTGGCTGCCCCCAAAGATTGTCTAAATAATCTAAGAACTCATTCACGAATCCGGGGAATAACGAATTTGGGGGATCGGTGGGGCCAGCTCCTCCACTCTTGAGGAGGTCATGTGCAATAATGCGGCTGCTGTTTTGGTTTCCATTTTGTTTGTTTCTCTAAGACTCTCAGACTTCGCCTGAGGCCAGCCGCGTGATTTTCTTTCGGGGATCGATGTGGGTGTAGGAGGAGGCAGCAGTGAGCAGTGAGCAGTGGGCAGTGGGCAGTGAGCAGCGCCCCCGCCCTGAGAATTCGGCAACCTGTTGCGCATTCTTGGCTGCCAATTCTCGTGTGTTCTTCTCGTGTTCAACCCCCCCGGCTCCCCTTTGATGAAGGAGGCGGCAGTACATCAAAATGCTGGCGGCAATTAAGCAGAATATCTTAGAATTTCCCGCTGCCAAGGTGTGTGCGAAGGTGCTCTCGCTCGAGAGTGTGTGTGCTTTTCCATGAAGGAATCACTTTCGTGGGGAGTGGGTGTGAGCTAATGCCACCGCCAGACGTCCATAATTTGTGTCTTGGCAATTTGCGGCCCATTTATCTGTATATATGTATCTATATATACATATACCTGAAGCACTGTTCCCAGGTGGTTGCCGCACACACACATAACACTCGGTTATAGCGCCTTTTTCCACCTAATCACGTCATTTCAATACAACATTTCGATTTCCTTCGAATGCGAAATACCCCCGACGAATACCCCTCGAAATACCCCCTGAGTTGGCTCTAGAGAACAATATGCGTCTGGGAATTTACCGGGGGAACACAGCTGACAAGTGTGGACCGAGCTCCTCCACCATCCTCTTAACATAATCTCCCCCCAGCTACCCCAGCTCCCAGCTCAGGCTTCTCCGCCATATTTCCGATGTCAGAATCCGTTCGAAATGTCGCATGTTTCTGTGACAGGCCGTTAATTAATTATTCCGCCGGCCCCGTGCGATTGCAGATCGGTAATCGCAGATGACAGGACCGAGCAGGAGGGGAATAGGGTCGATCTGTGCCTTGAAGTCTAAAGAAAAACACTTGCAGCCCTCAAAGAACTTGGTTACAGATTGGATAATTAGGGAATACAGCGGAAGTTGAGATGGGGGAAGACTTTTGAATGAATAATCTTAATACTTTACTTCGATTTAATGTCAGATACGAGTAGGTAAAGCTTGAAATAATTTAAATATATTAATTAAGAGCTCTTTTTCGTGCTTATTCTACCAATCTCTTACTCGTTATACCCAAAAAGATCTAATATTTTAATGTTAACTCATTAAAAACCCCATATAAAATATGCTTTTTCACTTCCAAACTATTTCACAACTTAAGTTTCAGTGCAGCTAATCGGCTTTAGGTCCCCCCTGAAGAGTATATATGTACATAGATGACTCAACCTCCTGCTGTCGGCTCCCACACTGACCCAGCCAAATCTTCGGGTCTTCCATGTGCAGCGGCGAACAATGGCATTTCGTTGGCCATTTTGCATTTTCATTTTTCTGCCCAAATGCTGCCTTGGAAACCCGTACCGTGTCCGGGTCCGGGTGCGTTTACGGATCCACATTTCTGGGTAGACACAGAGTTCAAAGTCCTGTTAATGTACACAAAGTCAAGGGGAGGCAGAGCAGGAGGAGGAGCGGGAGCGGTGATGGCCAGCAGAGGCATCCGGCGGTGGCTTCGGTGGCCTTAACATGCGTCTTTCTTTCTTGTGGGACATCTATAAATACCCATAGGTACAATATGATGGCCAGGGAAGTGGAGAGGAGCGTAGGAGAATGCACTCCGGCGTAGTCCCTTGCATAGTTTACATTTTAGTTCAAACTTGAAAACAGGCAAATGCACAATAAACAAATCCGGCGCCAGCCTCAACCTCTGGCTCTGCCTCCTGCGAGAGTCAATGCCATCCGCTAGCCAGAAGCCCCCTTCCCTTTCCATTTTATACACAGAGAACAAATTCGAGCCATGATCAGTCCTAGAGGGGTTATACCTTTTCATATCTGAAGTTTCTTTTATAAATTGTATCTTAAGAAAGCTCATCCTGTTTGTAATTAATCTTAAACTCCTAAATGGACAGGAAATATTAGGAATTTATGAATACATTTTAATTCTTTATGAAATAAGTACAAATTGGCTCTTATTTCCCCCTTATTTTTCTCTGTGTACGAGCCACCCCCACTGCGCGCTACCCGATGGATGTTTTGGAATTGTTTGGATTCGGCAGCCCGCTTTTGTTTACCCCGGGAACCGGGGGCCCTCATCAATCGTTGCCTCAACTGCAGTTCCCGATGGCTTGTTTACCGCCGAGGATAAACATTTGGACGGGAAAGGACACAAAGGAGCAGCAGAGGAGCAGAGCAACAGAGGAGCAGTGAAGCAATTCACCTGTAAATCAGGGCAGATAATTATCAATTGGATTGGTAAGATTGATCTGCCGAATGTTCCGTCTTCCCAGAGGCGGGATCTACGCAGTTCTACTGTCTAGAAGCTAGACAATAGCAGCCACGTCTATATAGGTATATAGCAGACCAGAGATATAGTCATATAGGAAGCCACTCACGCGCTCGTTCCCGGCAACTAGTATGTCCCGGCCCCGTCCCGGCCCGGCCACCGAAAGCAGCTCATTGCCAATGCAAACATTGCTCACGTAAATGTCAAAATATCAAAAGAAATAATAATATTAATTTAACAAGTGCGGTGAGCGAGCTGGGGGGGAGGCACTTTCGGGGCTGGGGGGGGTCTTGTGTTGGGAAAATCGGAAAATGGGAAAACGTTTTGACTTCTGCTCTGCATTCACGCGAATCTGGCGGCCCAATCTTGCCGCCTCTCGCTCGGTGTTCCTGCCCAGGCCCATCATCACAAGTTGCACGCCCAAGGTGTGTGGTGTGTGGTGTGTGCTCTCTATTGTGTAATCGCAAAAGGTGGGTAAAATGATGGAAAGCAAGTCTAAGTCCCCTTAAAAAAAACTAGGGGAAATTCCGCCACTTTCCCGGAAAACCCGTGCCCATTTCATTCACTTTTTTTGCCAACTCACCCCACGCAGTTCGAATAGTTTTCTTTTTTGTTTTTTTTTTTGCTGTTTTTGTGGGGGAACAGATCCGATCCCAACTGATCCGTTCCGTTCCGTTCGTCGTTCGTTGCTCTGTCCCGCTCTCTATATAGACGGATGATTCAGTTGCCGATGGGAAATCAATAATGTATCACAAACACACACAAAATCACACACTGGGTTGCGACGGGGCTAAGGAGACGCGTGCGCGTTCCACGAATTTGATCACCCGAAAGAAGAGGGATGTGGCGATTTTTTTCTGGGATCCGTAATGATCCTCACTTAATTGTCAGACCGATGGGAACAGTCGCACGGACGGACTACTCCGAGCGCTAAGAAGGCGAGCGCACGCAGCGAGATCCCAGGAAGAACTGAGCGTTCTTCGCCGGACCACTTACAGTTTTTACATCTTGCGCGGCCGCCTCTGGCGCTGCTCCCGTCTTCGTCTCCGTCTCCGGCTGCGTCTACGTCTCTGCTGCCGATCGGTACACTGAAGGAAAATGTAGTTAACTTACTTAGCTTAGCTCATGCAGAAAAAGGGGGTATTATTCCTGGAACATGAAGGTAAAGTGAAGTGGGACTTATATCATATCAAAGGGAGTTCTTTAACTTTGTGGTGGAACACTTGATTACCTAGGGGGTGGTAGGAATATGACTTACTAAAGGTAAAAGATAGGTACTATTTATACCATGATTATATAGGGGTTGGTAGGTATAAAGATGAAAGAAAGGTTCTACTTTTTATGTAAACCCCTTGTTATGATAGTAATTAGGATATTTCCATACATTCGAAGGAAAAGGAGAGATTTTCTTTAAATTCTTATAAAATAATGATAGCTTTCTATCCCAAACCGCACCCCTCTTTCTCTCTGTGTACCCCCACATTCACGCCGAGGAGGTGACGAAGCTGACGCAGAGCAGACACGAAACGGCGGAACGACGTGGACGACAGCCAGCAGCTGTTGTTGGCCGCTCTTCCCTAGGATTGCCGTGGATCGTACGGGGATCGCATCGAAACCAACTCCAAGAACGAGCCACGGACGTTGACTGCGACGGAGGCGGCGACTGAGGCAGAGGCAGCGGCAGCGGCAGCAACGGTGTGTCGGCGATTGGAACAAGTGTGTGCGGTTTAAAAATAAATCGAAAATAATGTTTTCATTATGCTGCCTGCCCCTTTCCGAGCTGCCCCCCCGCTACCCACTCTCTCTCTGCGAGGGATGCTGTGGCTGCTCTGACTGCTCTGACTGCATTTTCCGAAAGGGAAAACTGTTGGCGAGATGCTAATGCTAATGCTGGTGCCGGAATGCTCCTGCTACTGCTGGCAGGACCACTGCGCAGAATTCCTCTAACGATCCGCAGTCAGTGTCAAAAACCTCACACACTCGGTAGACACACACAGCTGGGGGTGAGAAAATAGGTGTCATTGAATGAATTAATTAATAAAAATAAATGGTAAATAATAATAATAAAATAATAAATAAATAATGAATAGAAATAAATAAATAAATAAAGACTTAGTAAGGCATATTCCTTTAATTGGATCAGTAAAGATTCTATATAACAAGGATCAACATATATTGTTAAGCCATTTGAATTAATGTCTCCTTTAATTAAGATTCTATATAAAATGGATCAACATTTATTGTTTAACGATTCCGTGTCATTAACTCCTTTAACTTGTATGTATATGTGTATGTACATATAAAAAACCTTTTTCAGAAATAAGAGGAATCCATAAAGTATACTCTATAGAGATTATAATCCCGAAATAATATTTAAATCTTTACTTATGTTCTCCGTCTATAAGCCTTTGAAATTAATTGTGAAAAATAATATCTACAGGTACACAGAGAGAATTTTTAATTAGGTAAGAAGGTATACTAACACAATTTAAGGAAAAATAAATTAGTTTGAGAATTTTTTTACTCAAAGGTAGTATAAAATAGTTTACAGGATTATCAAAGTTCTCAAAAATGATACGAAAATCTATAAATTGAGACTATTGATCGTCTTAACCAATTTTAACAGTCATGAGAACTGTAGTTCTTTAGGTTACTTAATGAGATATCTCTGTGTAATTTCCCTTATTTACTTAATGCTAATTAACTGACCGCAGCTGTACATTTTCTGCCCCATGTGTGACTGAGTTTTTTCGCCTGCGCCCCATGCTGATTTGGCTAGAAAATGTGTTGTGATGAGAGCCGGGAGAGCCCGAATTCTCCTGCTTCGTGGTTGGGCAGTTTCTTCTGCTTCTTTCCTAGCCGGCTCCCTCCTCTTAGCTCTTCTTCTTTTTTGGATTCTTCTCGGATTTTCCCCTGCTCCCCACCGTGGTCTCTTGCTCCTCCTCGAAAGTGACGCAGTCGCTTGCAATTTGGCATTTCGCTCGCTGGCGCAAGTACTTGTTGCGGGCATCCAAAATAGACTCCTCGCTCACCTGTGCCGCCGACCTCCTCCTCCTCCGCAGAGCACCCACTTTCCATCTCTCTCCCATAGAATTCCTCGCCTCTCACTCTCACTCTCTTTCTCTCTCTGACTCTGGGCAAGATTTGGCCTTTAAAAAGCCCCAAAAACTGATTCCTCACAGGTGTTGTCGTCGTCGTCGTCGCTTCTGCGTTTCCACTTTTCTTGCGGCTTTTCATTTTTCGGCTTCTCAGGCGTAATGAACTTAATGTCGCCCCTTTTTTAGATGTATTGGGTGCTAACGTATTTTCTATATATTTTCCTATATGTACATATATTCGATATGATTTATGCCGAGCGCTGGTTGCTGTTGGTTTTGGTTCAAATTGGTTTTTGATGTCTTACAAAAGATCTTCACAGTTCGGGGCGGGGATTGTAATGGGCCTCGGAACACAAGTTTATTTATAAGGCCACCCCCTATCCCTCCTACCCCTACTAATCGGTTTTTTAGTGCTTCTCCCCCCCCTGGCCTTTTTGTGTCCCTCGGTTTTTCGCACTTCTTGGGCATTTTCACACTCTCTCTCCGCCAACAGCCCACGCGCACAGCACAGCAGCCCCAAAGACAAAGGAAAATCGGTGGGCTTTGTCTGGCGCCAACATGGAAATGCAATTTGAATGGTAAGGTCAGGACGGGCATGGCCATGCATCACACGGCGCGGCAGAGAGAGAGCTTTGGACCTGGGAAGGGTCCGTGACATGTGCTAAAGACATCTTGTGGCAGCAGCCGCGACTTTAATCACGGTAATTAATAAGAGAGAAGAAAGGAGCAGCGAGTGGGCACAAAGGAAGTGTCACGGCAAATCGCAGCGGATCAGCAACGGATCATTGGGTGCAACAGTGCCAGTGCCAGCTCCAGCCCCAGTCGGAGTCTTCTCGCCCCCCCTCCAAGAAGCAGGCTCCACCCGGCCTCACCCGGAGCGAGCAAAGACTTCGTTCGTCGTCGTCGTCGTCGCGACTGGCGGCCATAAATCTATTTTCGTCCTGATTCCAGCCGGAGTCTGCCCCTCCTGCACGATGTACTCTTGCTCACTTGCTGCGCAATTGCGTGGTCCGATCGCCGATCTGCAATCTCCCATACAGCGGCTCCTGCGCCACCTCTGCACTGACAGAAAAGGGGCATTAATTAGGTCCCGAAACTCAGGGTTTCCTGTGGTATTTAAAAGCTAGATTAATTAGCCTTTGTTGTAAGAGTTTTGGTGTGGAATTTATGCAGTTACAGCTACTAAATATCTAACTTAATGTATTTAAATTAATTATTTACAAGAAGGAATGCTAAAGAGGCTAGAAATAATTAATAGGTAACAATAAATTTTAAAATAACAAATTATAAACTGTTTTGGACATTTAAAATGCGGAAATAAATTATTTTCAATGCTAAAACCAGGCTAGTTATCAGTTTCAAAGACTTAACTATATTTCCCCGATAAAATACAGGCCCTAGACTTTTCCCCCAGTGCATGACAGTTTATTAAGTGCCCCTGGATCTTTATTTTTAACTGCTCCCATCAACATCGGGTGGTTCTTGGGATCGTATTCTCAGCGTAGGTAAAATGAAGTATGTAATGTGGCCACCGCCTCGTCTGTGCTGAATCTCCGAGTGAATTGAATCCACATCCGTGAATTCCAGACAATGAGTACATCGAAGAGTGTCCAATTATTTACGCCCGATAAGCGAGCGGAATTTGCCTTAATGCGATTTTCAACAAGAAACAAAGAAAAAGCAGAGAAAGCACCAATTTCCCCGTCCTAAAGCTAAAGAGAATCAAAATCAGAGAGATCAATCGATGCCAGATCTCCTCGAAACTCGAGTGGCCATAATTTATGTGGAGCAGGGCAACTTCAGCACCCAATTCAGCATCCCTGGTCGCATCCTGTTTACAGGAATTCCACAAGCAACTCAAGGGTTCAAGCGGATGGATGTGGATGCGTGTGGATGGTGTGACTGTAGGCTGTGGGATGGATGGGGCACCTGACTTCAGTGACTTCAGGCCGGATATGTGAGTAATTCCTGGATGACGACGACGAGGAGGAGGAATCGCAAGAATCAGAGCTGCCGCCGAAGTTTGGATCGTGCCGTTCCGTGGCGAGATCATAAAGTTCTATTTATACCGATCCGATTGGGGGGAACTCTCTAGCTGAGGGAAGTTCAAACTCCAGATCCCGATCCTCGTCGATTCCAAGTGCAGCAGCAGCAGCAGCAGCAGCAGCGAGCAAGAGCGATTCCGTAGGTGGCTGCCACTTTGCAAGGCCCAAAAGGGAGAATCTCTCTCCCAGCGGAGGTGGTGGTGCTCGGGGCTTGGCATGTGCCGCCACTTGAATCAGTGGCTGTTTATTGACGGGAGCAGTGAGGAGCTGGCAGAACTGGAGGTGAGGAGCAGGAGAGCAGGGGAGACGGGGAGCACTGCCATGTGCAATGGCAGCGAAACATCAACCGTGTCAAAATTCAAAGAAACAAAAGCGGAAATGTTTTTGTTTTCCTCATTTTCAACAGCCATCCGCCACCGCCGCCGCCGCCTCACAAGAGGAAAACTAAAACAGTCGAGAGTGGTAATGGAAAGCTGATTTGGTCAATGAACTTTTCCTTTTTCTTCCCTCAGTCTATAATTGGCCGAGTCAGCGGAGCTTGATTGAGTTATTAACCTGGAGGAGCAAAACGATGCCGAAACGATTTTTGGGTGCCATTAAATTTACACAAGTGCCCCGGCTTTTAATTATGTTTATTAACTTTTTTATGTTGTTCTAATTTAGCCCTTGTTTGAATCAGTAGATGCAAACATTTTTGGTTTATTAAGCCACAAGTTCCCAAGTACACATTTATTTATGCATTTTCCACTTTTTAAAATATATTTTATCTGTATTTTCAAGTATTTTTTAATCAGTTATTTCATTATTTGTGTAGTTACTTAAATATTTATTATTATTATTAAATTTCGGAGGCTAATGATGTTTTATATTATAATTTCCTATATTAATCCTTATGATTTATTTCAACCTAAGATTTGTATATATAATCCCTGAAAAAGGGTCAAAATAATTTTTTGAAGCCAAAAATTTGTTGCTACATTTTGGGCTAAGTGCATCATTTTTCCGGTGTCTTCTTGAGGCCAAGGGGCAAATTATTAACAAAAATCATATATATTCCGTTTCGTCATAACAATTGTAATTAATTAGTAATACAGAATTTAAAATAAATAGAAGAAAAATGTATTTAATTCTTCAAAATTTTAAAAGGGTTTTCATTAATAAATGTGCTGAAAAAAAACTAGGCAATTCAAATTGAATATTTAAATTAAATTAAAATTAAAATATTAAAACTACATATTCCAGTTTTTTTAAATTATAATAAACAACACAGAAAAGTATTTCGAAATAATATTAATGACATTTTGCCTTAGTTACGACATTTTTGAGTTCCCGCCTAAACACCGCTAGTTGCACTGCTTACATATATACTCCTATCGATAACTACTTGTTACACAAGCAGTACAAAGCAGCGTATATAAGCAGTTCGACAAGCAGACGATAATTTTGATAAGCAGTGCAGTTAAGAGTGACCAGACTGGCCGATGCATCGATACACTAAAATTGGAATCGATTTTTTCGGTCATCCAAACACATCGCTGCTGAATTTTCGCGAAAAGCCACCGGAAAAGTGTAGAAAACTACGGAAAAACATAACCAGATCATGCAACACTAGTGTATACACCCAACACACACACACAACACACCGCAAACGGTGCGGAGAGAGCGAGGAGCACCGCCCCAGCGACCAAACATGGCGCCCACCCCCCTGCCCTTGCCCCTGCCGCTGGAGCAAATGCCCGGCGTCGGCGGCGGCGGAGGTGGCTATTTGCCCGCTGGACAGGTAAATATCCAGGGAAATCAGGGCAGAATTAGCAGCAGCATCATCATACTTATGCACGTATCTTTGCAGGAGGGCGGCCCGCGGATCAACACGATGTCTTTGTCGGTGCTGATCGATTTCATCATCCAGCGGACGTACCACGAACTCACTGTGCTGGCAGAGCTGTAAGTGATCCCCCATCCTGCCTTGCTGGTGGTGGCTCCCCTAACCTATTCGCGTCTCCCTTTCAGTTTACCCCGCAAAACCGACATGGAGCGCAAGGTGGAGATCTACGACTATGCGGCACGCACCCGCCACCTGTTCACCCGCCTGAACGCCCTGGTGAAGTGGGGCAACTCGGTGTCCAAGGTGGACAAGTCGTCGCAGATCATGAGCTTCCTGGACAAGCAGAACATGCTGTTTGTGGAGACGGCCGACATGCTGGCACGCATGTCGCGCGAGACTTTGGTTCGCGCCCGCCTGCCTAACTTCCACATCCCGGCTGCCGTCGAGGTGCTGACCACTGGCACCTACAACCGGCTGCCCACCTGCATCCGGGAGCGTATTGTGCCGGCAGACGCCATTACGCCGGCGGAGAAGCGCCAGACGCTGCTGCGCCTGAATCAGGTGATCCAGCACCGGCTGGTAACGGGCAAGCTGCTGCCCCAAATGCGGGAGTTCCGCATCAAGAACGGACGCGTCACCTTCGAGGTGAAGCACGAGTTCAGCGTGGCCCTCACGGTGATGGGCGACAGTCCGAATGTTCCCTGGCGGCTGCTGGATATCGATGTGCTGGTGGAGGACAAGGAGACGGGTGGTAAGTACTTTTCCTGTGGTTAGATCCCCTTGTAAAACTCTCCTACTCCCCTTTTTGCAGATGGAAAATCCCTGGTGCATCCGCTGCAGGTGAACTACATCCATCAGCTCATCCAGGCCCGGCTCGTGGAGAATCCCAATGCCCTGAGCGAGGTGTACAACTGTCTGCATTACTTCTGCCAGTCCCTGCAGTTGGAGGTGCTCTACACGCAGACCCTGCGCCTCAACTACGAGCGACTGGACGACAACAACATCACGCCGGAGGAATATGTCCCGGGCGTGAAGCTCACTGTTTCCTATTGGCGGGACCTCAAGTCGGAGCTGGGTTACCGTCTGACTGTTCAATCCGATCCCAGCGAGATTGGACGCCCGTTGGCCGTGGTTCATGTGCCCTCGCTGGGTGCCAAGGAGTCGGCCGAGGTGGCTGATCGTGCCGTGCGCTCCGAGCATCTCTCGATGGAGCGTCTTATTGTCCACACCGTCTACATCCGTTCGGTGTCGCGATTGAGCGACCTCAAGCTGGAGTTCCAGGCCTTCCTCAAGGACGTTGACTGTGAGTGTAAATGTTGGCGCACGCATCCCGCAGAGGTGACCACTAATCATGGGATCTGATCTTCCTGCAGTTAACCTTCAAGGAACCCCCGCCATCCTGACCGTACCCGTGCTCTCGCCTTGCCTGAGGGCGGAGCAAATCCACATAACCATTGACACCCACACGGGCATGTTCCGCTGCCATGTGCCCAAGCATCTGGACTGTCCGATAACCGAGGAGATGCAGGACTGCCTCAATGGGGATCGCGGCAAGCTGCCTGCGTTGCTATCGGAGCTGCGCTTCTGGATCACCCATCGTCGGTGCGAGAAGACGCTGCAGCATCTGCCCGCCACGGCCACCGAGACGCTGCCTTTCCTCTCCCAGCCGGAGCAGGAGTTGCTGCAGCAGGGCAGGCACAAGATCTACGTCAAGTTGCACAGACATCCCAACATTGTGCTGGTAAGGAGGGTGGATCTTTGAGCGTATTCCTGGTAGGTTAACCACACTTGGTTTCCCCTTGCAGGTGGTTCAACTCAAGGAGAAGACAACGATGCCCAACGAAATGGAGTACACCTTCCACCTGGGCTTTGTGGCCTTCCAGAAGGACGAGGCGGATGTGATTGATGACTCCGCCAAGCAGCTGGTCTCTGTGGTGGCCCAGCCGCCCTCTGACATTCCCAAGTGCTACACCAAGCTGATGCGGCTCATTGAGTTCGATACTTTTGTGGCCACCCATGGACCTGGCACAGAAGTTGATGGTGAGCCCTAGACCATGTCCAGGTTTGACTCCAAAATAACCTTATTTCTCTCCTTAACTTTGCAGCGGATGTTTCTCCACACAAACGCAAGTCGAGCGGCGATCTGCTAGCCCCTCCAGCCAAGCAGCAGAAGACCATCTTTCCCGCCTACTTTATCCCCGAATTGGCCCACGTGGTAGCCATGTGCGACGAGAAGATTCCCTTTATGAACCTCGCCCAGACGCTGTCCAAGCACAACATACCCCACAGCGGGCTGCAGGTGGAGGCCAATGCCACGTCGCTGGTGCTGAAGATTCTGGCGCTGCCGCAGCCCGGCAAGACAGTCTTTGCCAGCAACCAGACACAACAGCAGCAGCAAGGCGGAGCAGCTGGACAAGGGGAAATCAAGGCCAGCGGCGGCTCCTCTGGTCTACCCAAGATCGAGCCGCATGTCTGGGACGATCTGATGCGACGCGTTCTCTCCATCTCCGTGCGCTCGCAGACCAACAAGAATAGCCAGGTGCGCATCTGGGTGGTGGAGTTCGTCTTCTACAGCACTCCGCTGCAGAGCAGCCACCAGAAGGAGCAGGGTAGCCGGCGCACCGTGTACCTCACCTACGAGCAGGCCAACCATGACTTCTCCAAGACTGTCGAAGATCTGCTGAACGATTGGTCCAAGATTGTCTACCTGTACACGCTGGTCCATGACTTTGCTGAGCAGCTGCGCAACAGTGAGTTAAAATCCTTAATTCCCTGGAGATTCCTCCTTTACCCAGTCTCTTTTCCCTCTCCCCAGAACGCCTCTCGCTCTGCGACATGCTGGTGGTCAAGTCGTACAGCTACATGAACCTGCTGCTGGGCTACGGGCCCAAGAAGGAGGTCAGCTGCAACATCTACTGGTCGGTGCAGTCGCATGGCTTCCGCCTGACCTTCGTGGGTGGCATGTCGGCCGTGAATGCTCACTCCATGATGCGGGACCAACTGGCGCAGCATCTCAACCAGCAGCATAGCCTCACCCAGATTGCCCAGATACTGCACGAGACCTACAACCCGATGAGCTCCATTGCCAAGCTGCCAGTGCTGCCGTTCCTGGGAATACCAGTAAGAATACCTTGGGAGGCCTGGATGAGCACCCATTCTGATGTTCCCTCTCTTCCTTTAGCGCCCCCAGGTGCCTGTGCTCTCCTTCTGCATGCTGGCCCAATCCCCCTGCCTGATGAGGCTCACCTACCAGGCCGTCTACTGCCTGGAGCTGCGCTTCCGTGCCAACAGACTTGTCTCCATTCGCGATGGCGCCAGCAGTCGCTTCGAACGGAACGTGGTGGAGGAGTTCACGCCCATCCAGGGCCTCAAGGCCTTCCTTTCCAAGTATGTGGACGAATCGGCGGCTTACAGAGGACGTGCTGCCCACGAGGATGACAACCCACTGTCGCCCATGGGCATAGAGGATAACTTTGGCGGCCCAAGCAGTGTGGCGGGCGTCAGTGCCGGTGGCTCATCACCGTTCCTTGGCACCGGTATGCGCGGACCTCAGTCGCCGCGGGACAGTGGCCTGAGATTCCCAGCACCGCACACACCGCCCTCAAGCTCTAATCCCCACACGCCGGCCAGTCCGCATCCGAGTGCAGGAGGAGCCGGAGCTGGAAGCGGCGCTCAGGGCCATGGCAATTTTAATCTGACGTCGCCGCCGGCGCCACATATGCCGCATCCATCGCCGAGCGGTCTGATGCCCTCGTCGCCGCTGAATCCCCAGCCCAGCCCGCACATGGTGCACAGCCCGGGACCGAATACCCTCTACATGCAAAGCCACCAGGATTCGCCTTTCACGGCCATGTCGCCGGCGAATAACAACTGGCCCGGTTCGCCCAGCATGCCACGCCCTTCGCCACGACCCGGACAGAGTCCCGAGCACAAGAGCACTGGCGGCGGCGCTGGAGCTGGAGGCGGAGCAGGTGTGGTGGACAGAGGAGTATCTCGGGGCACCCTCAACCGGCCCTGGGCCGGCGCCGTGCCCACTCTGCTGACCCACGAGGCTCTGGAGACGCTGTGCCGGCCCAGTCCGCATCCCAACAAGGATATCAACGTGTCGGACATGAGTCCGCTGGAGCGCTTCCTGGGCTGCGTCTACATGCGGAGACAGCTGCACCGGAACATCCAGAGCGAGGAGACCCTGACGGCGTTGAACAGCACGGAGCCGGGCGTGGTGCTCTTCAAGGTGGACGGACTGCAGTGCCAGGTGGTGCTAAACCAGATGCATATGCAGACGCTGCACCTGAAGATCTCGCAGCTGCCGCCGATGCCGGACAAGCTGCCGCCTCCGTTCCAGCTCAGTCCGGACGATCTGCTCGTGATCGAGCAGTACTTCGACACCCGGGTGGCGGCGCCGCCCTACAGACCCAATTCGCTGCACAGCATCTGCCGGCTGCTCAACCTGCCCGCCCAGGTGCTCAAGGACTTCGTGCAGATCATGCGCCTGGAGCTGAAGCCAGAGCTGGGCGGTGACCAGCTCAAGTGGACGGTGCAGATGTGCATGCGCATGCCGCCTTCGGCCGTGCCCATCGTGCCCTGCGGCAATGCGTGCGTCGTGCTTGGACGCATGAAGATCCTGTTCTTCCTGCAGATCACCCGGATACCCTACGGCGCTGGAGTCAAGGACTGGAAGGATAGCCCCTCGCTGGTGCTGCCCATTGTCTACGACATTCAGACGAACGTCACCCAGATGGCGGAGCGCAACGGGCAGGTCAACTCGCCCACCATGACCGCCGCCAGCACCCTGCTCCGACGCTTCGCCGAATTCAATGCCCAGCAGAATCAGTGCACGCTCTTCCCGGCCATCTCGGATCTGCTCACCAACCTTCAGCTGGCCACCGAGATGCCACAGCCGCCGCCCAACCAATCCATTGGACCGCCAGTGGGTGTGGGCGTGGGCGTAGGCGTGGGAGTGGGTGTAGGCGTGGTGGGATCCAGCCCAAACCCCATGATGCCCATGCAGCAGCTGCAGCCGCAACAGGTGGGCCCCCAAGGGCCAGTGGGCCCTGGCGGCTACCCGCAGATGGGCCCCAATCCGGGAGGTCCGCAGTGATGAAGGCGCAAGCGCCGCGCCTCCTCGCAGCAGCCGTGAGCTGCGAAGCATGTGAGCAGAGGCAACCCGGAACGGCGAAAGATTATTTATTTAAAAGTTGTAAAAGGATTTGTGTAAGAGTGGAGGAGCACTGGTGTCAGGACCACAAGACGGGCCCCATACTAGGGGGTGAGTCGATTTCTGGGCGAAGAAAGAACTACTTTCGGAAGCTCAATTTTTGTAACCTTTTTTTTTTTTTGCATGTTTACCAATCAGATCCATTTTTACGATACTCAAAAATAGTTAAGAATCAGAGAGAAAACTATCGCTTCGGCAAGTCGAAGCTTATATACCCTTGCAATTAAAAGGATTAGTAAAATTAAGTAAAAAGCTAATTAAATACTGATTAATGTAATGATAAAAAATGTTTTACACTTGTTCTGTGGTCTTTTTCGATGATCTTTGACCAAATCCCCCAGTTTAAAATGCATTAAAAATTGTCAATTGTCGAAGTAATTGTAGATAAGTTGAAAAGCAACAAAGATATCATTTTTTTCCAAGAAATTTACGATCATTTCTATTTCTTTCATTTATATAACCTGAGAGACTAGTTTTCATAAAAACGAACAGATGGACATGGCTAGATCGACTCGGCTATTGATGCTGATTAAGAATTCCTAACTTATCAGTGTTATACCCCCTGCAAGAGTATAAAAATGTTTACACTTCTGAAAATGTTCTAAAAGTAATACAAGTTTAATAGTGTCACGAGTTCAAAGATCTTTCAGATCAAGGAAATATATACCCCTGCTAACTTAGAGCAGGCAATCCTCTGATTATTGTATTGCGTCAAAATACCATTTCTTTCAAAGATCAGGTGCCACATATATACATTTTATTGTGCTTGTATTCCCTGAAATAATTACACACATCCAAGATTAGAAATCGTTAAGTAAACAGTGCGGCTAAGTATGTAATAAAGAGACTAACTGTAAATGTAACTGTAACTGTAGATGTGAGTCATACTAAATTGTTTCTATCACATGGTTCGATTGCAGCTGCCCCAGGTGCGCGGCCTCATCCGGAGGAGGAGCACCTGGCAAATGCGTTGTGACTATATATTGCACCGAGGTTAGTTTGTGTTGTCTATCTAATATAAATCTATCTACTCCCACTGGTATTTGGCATAGTCGCTGGTCGCTGCACCCGTTCACTGCTGGGCCGCCGCAATTTGGGTGTTGTCCATTTGCGTGGTCAGCTCGGAGATGCCCTCCTCCTCCTCGGAGATGAGATCGACCCAGTAGCGGAGCTTCTTGCTGCGCAGGTAGCTGGCGGAGTTGTCAAAGACTACCGTGTCTGCAAGGGATTTGGAATAGTTAATTAGTGAAATTTGTTAAGGTAAAGGTAATGTAACTCACAGGTGGTGTTGGGTCGCGTGGAGATGTAGCCTATCTCGTCCATCTCATTGGAATAGACTGTGCCCAGGGGCACCTCGCTGCGCTTCTCGCCCGTCTGCTCGTCCACGCTGTAGATGCCGAACTTGATGTCGTAGTCAATGGTGCGGAATTCCCACGACAGGATCTTCTGCTCCTCCTGGTTAACCTTAAAGTTCAGCTTCAGCTTGTCGCCCTTGGGCACCTGCGTGTCCACAAAGTCCTTGTCGCTCTGCTGGCTGCTCTGGTCAATGTACAGCTCCTCCGGCAGCTTGCCGCCCCAGATCATCAGAGCCTTGCACTGGGGATCTCCGTTCCTGTCCACCATCTCGCCGCCCCAGGCCTTGGGGAACGCCTTGCGGTCCACGTGGGAGAAGAGCTGCTGCTGCCAGCGGTCCACGCCGGACTTGTAGATGACGATCTTGCTGGTGGTGTTCTCGTCGAGGAACTTCTTGACAATATTAAAGGCCACCGAGAAGAGCTTGGGCGCATTGATGATGTAGCACATCTTCAGGAGCTCCGGGAAGTTGGCCTCGTACTGCTTCACCGTGGAGATCACACACTCGGCCGCCGGTCGCCAGGCGTACTGCTTCAGGTTCACGTCCTGCATGTCGAAGAACACCACCAGCTGGCGGGCCCGCCATCCGTTCTTTTGGCTCTGATCGTAGGCGATCTTCATGAAGCGCTCCAGCAGCAGCACCAGATACTTCTGGAACTCGAAGCGTGTGACGCAGTGCATCATGCCCCACATATCGAAATTGGCAAAGGGACAGACCAGCACTGCAAGAGGGAAAATATGCTTTAAGAAATGGTTGCCATAACCTTAGAATGTGGAACCCACCTGGCGATCCCTCGTTGTCGTAGCCCATGAGGCCGTAGGGCAAATATTCCTGCAGAGCCCTGGGCGGATCCCACTTCTCTATGTTGTCCACATTCCACATGGCGCGGGTCTTCAGGCTCTGCAATGATCGGTTCAGGTAATAATTGGGTTTGGAATATGTGGATTCTCACGACTTACAGCTCTCAGCATTTTCTCCGCCGCATCCATGTTCCATTTGCGAGCTGTTTCGGAGGCATTACGATTACCATGTTATCTTATCTTTGACCTTTAACAGGGAGAACTCACCTCGCAGCCAGCGCACCAGGAAGTAGTCGTCGTGGGTGCCGACCAGAGCATCGTCCATCTGCTTGCGAAACTGTAAACAAATTTGTAAACATATTATAAACATACATACATTTATAGTAATAAAGTGCAATAAAAATAATAATAATAATAATACAAATTCAATTTCCACCTTCATTTAACACTGGAACTTTGATATGGCCTCCAATAACATTTTCACTTTCCATTTTCATGAATTCGTAGAGTGAAATGTTCACTTCTCCCGTTTCGGGTAACAGGCGAACAGAAATCAGTAGAGCGACGATGCGCTTATTTGTAAGATGACGTCATTGATATTGCGGAGAGAGAGAGTTTCTGTCAGGAGCTTTTATTCTCAGTCAGAAAGTTAATCAACCTTCTGCTCTCTTCTGCGCGCTTGGTGCATGAAAATAGGTAACTGATATATTTGTACTGCCAGAAGTCAAAGTTGGGATCTTGTTGTTGCCTACAACAACAAAAATATAAACAACAACAATATTTTACAACAATTAAGTTTTTACAACAACCATTTCATGAAATTTACAAACAATTTGTCCGCTTCTCCCGTTTCGAGTAACAGGCAAACAGGCATCAGTAGAACGACGCTGCGCTGATTTGTAAGATCACGTCATTGACGCATACGCAGATCGACGAGCAGCAGCCGCAGCAGCAGGGCGGCGATGCGCTGATCTATGCGCTGACGTCATAGATATTGCGGAGAGACTTTTTAAGGAGCTTTTATTCTCATTCAGAAAGTTAATCAACCTTCTGCTCTCTTCTGTGCGCCTGGTGCATGAAAATAGGTAACTGATATATTTGTACTGCCAGAAGTCAAAGATGGGATCTTGTTATTGCCAACAACAACAATAACATTAACAACAACAATATTTAACAACAATAATGTTTTTACAACAACCATTTCATGAAATTTATGAACTAATTATCAGCTTCTCCCATTTCGAGTAACAGGCGAACAGCAATCAGTAGAGCGACGATGCGCTAATGTGTAAGATGACGTCATTAATGCAGACGCAGATTGACGATGCGCTGACGTCATCGAAAACATGTGTTAGCTTTTTGCATTTATAAAGCATACTTTTGGGCGGCACATTTGCGGTGACGATGCTCTGTACATTTTCGGTTACGATGCGCTGACGTCATAGATATTGCGGAGAGCCTCTCTGAGGAGCTTTTATTCTCACTCAGAAAGTTAATCAACCTTCTGCTCTCTTCTGTGCGCCTGGTGC
>JAEIIU010011700.1:0-19899 GCA_018874675.1 Drosophila baimaii | reverse complement strand
AATGACTCCTTCACTGCGTTGCAAACTTCTGACTAAAATTATAATACCCTGCAAGGGTATAAAAATACGTAAAAGAAAGCTATAGTATTGGGTTCGGTAAAAAAGTAAAAAGATAGTAAAAAATACATTTTGTGAAACTTTTTATTGAAATTTTATGTAATTAGAAATCGCTTTTAATTTGAAAGCACATTCGACCCTAGCTTTCTTACTTCTTTATAAATACTTACCAATTTTGGCAACATAAATATATCTTAAATATGTAATTCCTTATCGAGGTTCGACTGTAATTTTCTGCTCCAACTCGGGTGCCGTGCCCTGGCTTGCTTCATTCTTTCACATGCATCATACGAGGAGAATTGCGAGTGCTCGACGGCGTCGCTGGCTGTTCAAGTGGCATTCTTCAACTGCCATTCTTCCGCACGCCGGCTCTCGGGCTCCCTATCCCGCGATCCCTCCTTCTGAAGTGGCTTCCGTTGGGCTCTCCAACATAATAAATCTCTCTGGAGGGGCGTTGGGCGAACGCAGCTCTGCGGTCGTGACGCATTTGAACTTTGCTTCCCATATTTCCAATCAATACAAGTCAGAAGATCGCCTTCCCGTACCCTTGGTGGTAACAATGCTTTCTCAATTGATAACGCATAAAATTTGAGCACGCCGAATTCGATTTGAGTCTGGAAGAGCAGACTGGGGAGTATTTAAAAGCCTGCATTCGGGAGCTTAAGTGATCTTAATGGCAGCAGCTTCCAAGATTGATCCATTAACATACGCAAGTATGAATGTTCATGTGGTACGTACGCACAGCGGGGGGCAACATAATGGTAACATTGTTTGGGATTACAGGTTTTTATTTATAAAATAATATTTGACAATCGATGAATGACTTGAATTTAAATGTATAATAATTATTATTTGTACAGAAAGTATTTTAGAAACTTTAACATTTTTAATTTAAAGTAAGAGTTGTAGTTTTGTAGTTCAGATATATGTTTAGATTTAGATAATACAATTTTACGGGATTTCAGCAGCTTGTGCTTGTTATAATATAGTTTAAGATAAGTATTTAATACTAGATTTAACATGATAAAATAAATAATAAAATAAAACAAGGAAGAAAATCTAATATCGGGCGGAGCTGATGTTGATATACCCTTGCAGATAATTTGTTAGTTATTAAACAAGACTTTGATACTATGATAATAAATTACACGAAACACCCTGTTTCGCAGATATGTAACTCCTTCACTTCTTTGCCACATCAAGGCACAACTATAATACCCTGGGTATAAACATAATTAAGTAATTCTTAAACCTAAACTATAATAATAAAATATACTTCATATTTCCGATGAACTAATATTTTCACCGCCACTGTCAGGGCAATTTATTCTTCTTATTTCATATTCCAAAAAGTGCATTGGCCGCGCCGGCGCAAAAGAAAAAGAGAGAAAAGGGCGTTGGAAACAATTTCGGGAGCTTAATATTCCCCCGATTTTCCTGCACTGCGCTTTTATATGCAGGCCTCTGGGAAATCTGTGCAGCGCATTATTAACGATTCCATTAATTTCTCCCCGAATCTCTTTCGGTGGTGCTCTAATTATGAAACTGTTTTTGATGTGGCCTGCCCCTCTGATGAGCGCTGCTGATGTGGCCCCTACTCACTCAATTGATTCAATTATGCAGAACAAATCACAGTTTTTTTTTGATTCGGTTGCTGATCCAACGCAGAGATATAGAACTTTCAATTGAGCAATCTCAATGCACAAAAAATGCCCTCATTTTCTATTTTACTTTGTCGATTAGAAAATGTGATTTATCTTTGAAGTAACTGATTAATCGATTTTTATGTTAAACCAGGAGATATTCTATAGACAGATAAATATATAATTAATAGCATACATATGCTAGAACACTTCTCCACGGTACTGGAACTTGCAATAGGTTTAGTTTTAAACATTCATTAAACACTTCTGCACTTTTAATTTAGTTCATTTAATTAGGTTTTCCTTAAATTGCACAAGTCTATAGGATAATACTTAAATAAATAAAGTAATGGTAATGGAAAGTAAAGGTTTGGAATTTCATAGTTGGATGCTTACAAGATTGCAATAAAATTAACTATTACTTTGGGTCTTTTTACTGTACTTATAAATAAATATAAATATGCTATATTTAATGATTGGTTCTTAAAGCTAAAGATCTACGTTTTCTTTAAAAAGATCTCAAGATTACTTAAAATACTACTCTTGTGGAACTCAGTAAATTTTTTCCTTTTATTTGAATATATCAATATTTATTTGTAATAAATTCCTACATTATTTCCAGTCAAAATAATAGACTATATTCCAGCATATCTGATTAAAGTCAGACCATGGCCAATTCTGTATTGAAGATAAAAAGAAAGTACTTCCCAGTTGATATAGTGCAGACTTCTTGCCAAATTGTCAGTTTCTCCTCTTGGCGGAAGATAACATCAAACTAACTAAAGAGTTTTCCGGGATTCCACGCAAAGAGGCAATTTTCCTTCTATAACAATTGGGTCTAGTATCTGGGCGGTGGCATCTACAAGCTGACGGAGCTCCACTCGCCCCGTTCGATTGATTTGTCTTCCGCTTTCTTCTGTCGCTGTTCGATTGTTCTCCCCACAAACCAAACCACACCCACAATTGGGGTATGAGAATTGGCCTTATGTCTTTCTGCTGACTGCCTGTGTCACATTTACACAGTTATCTATTGAATGTGTCTTTTTTGGCTTCGCATTGACTGCCTTTCTCTCCCCACCGCTCTATTTAATTGCGACTTTTGTACTTGTCATCGTTGATATCTTTTGTGCTGCCGTCGCAGAGCAAACTGTGCGTGGATACGAAAGTTTTCGGTTTACGGATGGTGCTAAATTTGGGGGTTCTTTGAAGATACATTTGTATGTATGTATGGAGGTATCTTTGGAATACCCAATACGGTCATTTAACCTTCTGTAGTTTCATAGAATGTAACTATTTTACGCCTTAAATAAACAAACCTTACTTATTTTGCATTTTTGTTAGTTAAAAACTAATTTCAACGAAGAAAACTAAGGGTACAAATAAAATATTACATTTTATTTTAAGTTTTTGTTAATAAATTTGCACAATTTGTTCTTAAATTGGTTTTAATTTGCGGAATACAAATTGATTTGATTCAAATTGAATGGAATTAAATAATCAATTGATAAGAGTCGTCGTTAGAGCTCAAATTATTTAATTTATTCCATCGGGACGATTTCGCGTATTTAAACGGAGAATAAAAGTTAGCTATAAGAGTTATTTTTCATACTGACTCTTCAAGGGATTCAGAGATAAATAACTTTTTGTGATGACAAGCCCTTAGAGGCAACTGAAGTCACTTATTTTACTATTTAAGTTCGCCACCAAATAAAAACAAATTAACGTAATAAATGTAATTTTTCCTGCTTTTATCTCAAAGGTTTTTTAATATAATAAAAGCTACTAACTTATGTTCACATATAAGCTAACGGTACGTATATAATGTATTCTTATGTACATACATACATCAAACTAAAAATCATGACGCCTCATTGCTGTGTACAAACAATTTCGTATTCTATTTATTTTCTATTTTAAGCCACATTTCTATTGCTGTGAGCTGAGCCATTAAAATTAATAAAGAGAATCTTCTTCTTAGTTCTGTTGGAGCTCAGTCCCCACCTCGTCGATTATCACTTCTCCGCATGCCTCTCGGTTTTACGGCTAACCGAGGAGATTTGTCGCTGACAACACACGGATACAGTCTGGAAGTTGGAGAAGTAATAATTGCCCAGATCACGCACAACTCCCATAAAATGTCGGTTCCGGCGGCCGGGGAGACTGCAGTGGGAGTACGTAAACAGAAGCAGCAGCAGCTACTTCAGAGACGTGTGCGGGAGGGAAGCCATCTATTTGGGTCAGCATTATCCATAGAGCTCACTGCCATCCCTGAAAATGGTTCTCCATAAATCACGAGCGGGCGTCACAGCGGTAAGTGACATTAAATTTCGAAACAAATCAAAACCTTTTCAACTAATGTAAAGTTTACAAAATATGTATTGCAGTTTCCATTTCCATGTTTATTTGGTGTCGGAAGATGGAATTTATGGCCACCCCTGCGAGAGGGGACGTTATCGAAATTGAATTACTCTGAGCAATTTGTAACGGAAGACGCCCTCGCCGATACGGTTTTCCAGAGATGTCACAGGGGTGGTTCCAGGAACTACGTACAACTATGTGGCAAACAAATCTATATTGCTGATAGTTGAAGCCACGGCAGTTCCTATTTGGAAGAAAATATTTGTTTTAACCCCCTTCACCTCTCTCTCTCTCTCTCTCTTTAATTAAACGCTAAAAATAAACAAACCAAAAATGTTAACAGACTTTTTACAAAACAGAAAAAAAGAGACTTCGCTCCAGTTTCTCCCTTCTGCATAAAGCATTAAGAATTGTAAATGTGTAACCATAAAAAAAGGGGGAGTCCCCTTCTCGAGGAAATCAAATAAATAGAATTACGTTTGCGCCATAAGGACGCACTTACGGGTTATCCTGCATTTGACTTGGCGCACGCGTCCTGCCAGGATCCGGTAAAGAACCCCTGGCAGGCAGCTGCCAAAAAAATAATTCCTCAAAGGGCTGCTGACGTCGTTACCCATCATCCTGGGTAACTGGTTTCCAGTTGGTGGTCTTGATAAGTCCTCCTTGATCCGCTTGTAAGCCCAACGGAGTGAGTCCAAAACAAACAAACCGGAGTCAACCCTCCGCGACTTCTTTGATATTTATTAACTGGGGACACAGCGTCCGGAGGGGGGACCATGCCAAAAAACTTTTATGAGTCGTGTCTTGAGTTATGATTTCTGTTTGCGGCCAATATTTATTCCGAAGAAACCAGAGAAACCCCTCTGGGAAATATTTATTTTGCCATGAGTTCTTATCAAATTAAAAAATTCCGTTATTAAAAAAAGACCCCACAAAAAAGAAATATGTGTATAAGCGAAAGTCAGCAAAACGCTGGCCAAGTATAAACATTAACCCGGATTAATTACGATAATAAACTATCATTTTCACCCAAAACACGAACCCGAACCCAAGCGAACACACGCACCACAGAGACCCACACAAAAGAATCAGCGACCGGAACTGAACCCGCCAGATCTCGTGGAGCCCTCTGAAAAAAAGAAAGCGAGCAAGTACGTGTGGTATGTATGTATATGAAGGTGATATAATCGCACGAACAATTGCGATCAGATTTAAAACAATCTCGTTTTTTACTCAATGTTTAGCCATTAACCACATTAACTCAAGTTCAGATTGTTTATCTGATTTGGAAAACTAGAGAGCTTTTGTTCTTTAGAAATTAAATGCAATCAATTGATTGTGATATCTGATGGAAGGGAAAGATTAACTAAAAGTCAGCTAGATGTTATATCAGACCAAAGATATTGTCTTTGTTACTCATCTTATTATTTATAGTGTCTTTGATCAGACCTAGGATGTGATATCTGGCCAATATAGCTGGAATCTACATACTTTTCTACTTGTGATAAATTTATACTTGTGATAAATTTATAATGGTGATTGAGGTTATATTACTCTATCAGGCTTCACTTTTGAACTCAGCGGAGAGGGAGCTCACATCTTGATTCTCGATTTTCGAATGCAGTCCGCCCTGATTGCAATTTGTTGGCTCCCATAAACCATGTTTGGCGTTTTTCCCAGAGTGAATTATGTAAGCAAAAAAAAATTACAAAAAATAACCTCCGAATAGATTGCTGCGTGCTAAAGCTTTTGCAATATGCTGTCACAAGAAGTCACATGTCACACTGTCTTCTTCTTCATCTTCTACTTCTTCTTCTCAGTCTTCTTCTTCTAGTTACAGTTGAGCGCGCCTGGTGAGCTAAGCTTAAACAAAAACAACAACGACATAAATACATACATAGACCCCACCAAGAAACAACAACAAAGATGGAGACTTTATTTGGCATTGGCGTGGGCGAAAACGAAACGAAAGACTTTTGCGTGACGGCGACAAACGCACACGCACGCAGCCACATGCAGCTGCTTAGGCGGGGATGAAGAAGAGCGGAAGAGCTGAGCAAGCTTTCGTATTTCAATTTATAGCTGTAGTTCTTCGTTTTCTCCCGTTAAATGTGCTCCATCATCACAGTTGTAATACTGTTAAACAGTGTTCACTGACAAATAAAATAGCACTTTATGCCATAATGAGAAAATAGTGATGAAATTAGAGTAATTGAGAGGTGGGAGAGAGAAAAACAATAACATTACTTCAAAAATTCGTACATATATCGGATTTTTAAAGTTTTTTTTTTTTTAATGTGTCAATATAATCTAAGTTCCTTAAGTCCTATGTATATCAAGTTCGCATGTAGCTTAATTTCTGTAATAATGTTAGTTCAGAAAACTTAACTCCTTCTTAAATCTTAATATCTGGTTAACCCTTTTGATACTTTTAAATACATTGGTGATCGTACGCTCTAGTATATGTCAAGAATTAAATAAACTAAGAAGAAATCTACTATTTTAAAATGTTGTATATACACACTACTCACATAGAAAATAATAAAATTTACTTTTTTATAATAAATTGAATTTTTAACCCTATATCCCCTTCCAAGCCTTAATGTTTGCCTTGAACTTTGAGCCGGGAAAAAGAATAAAAATTAAGTTCAAGTTGAAAATGTCAACTAAAAGCCTTAACATTGTCATAAAAAACTTTAAATTATTTTTTCCAAGCTCTTACTGTGGCATTCCCGTCAAAGAGAAGGTAACCTACGCACTGAAATTCCATATCTCTCCCTGAGTGTTGCTTTTTTACACGCAATTCCGTTGCAGATTTCCTCTTCGGCATTCCATATACATTATTTATATACATATGTAAGCATGTACATTCGAATCTTATAAATATAAATATGTGTGTTCATATATTTTTGCATTTGGGGTCGCGGTCGCGTGTCGCTTCGGAGTTGTGCCACTTAAGTGCATGTATACCTTTTGTTTTGTTTTCGGTTTTATTGCAATATGACATTTATTTATGGCCATTCTCCCACTCGGACTGCGGTGCGGACTGCACGTGCAGGCCAAAATGGGTGTCTCTCGTACACACATACCACTTGGTGGGTGTTAATGGCGTGCGAAGGAAGCCGGCCTCACCTATGAGTTTCATCTGTAATATGTGGCTATCACTATCCTATCAGCTCCCGTTCCACACGTTGGCTTGGTGCTTCATGTTGTGCACTTCCGCTTTCCCCTGCCCCGTGTTCGGGGCTGCCTCAGCCGCAGAGGTTTCCGGGCAAATGTCACGTTTGTTTGCTTGCCAGCGGGAGCGGGTTATGTGCTCCATCATTTGATTCTCCTTCGTGATCGAGAACCCAAGTTCCAAGCCCAAAAAAAAACGCGGAAAGTACAGAGAAAAAAAAAAACAAATCAGGAATTAGAGCTCTATGGGGGTGATGATAGTTTTTTTTAAATATTTTTAAAGTTGATGTGAAGAGTGCTCTAGGAATTCCCAAGTCTTAATTCTGTGACACCATGTAGCCAAACATTTAGGAGTCTGATCTGTATAAAAGGTACTAAGGATCTCCATAGTAAGAGCGAAAAAGTCTTTATAAATAAATCTGCTGCACTTGTCTTCTGATAAACGATCTGACACAAGATTCGAGTCTATATATTCTGTGGACTGAAATCCATAGAGCTCTAGTTACCCATATATTGTTTTTTTTTCTTCAAAAGATAACTTGTTCTTTCAGGTATTCGAAATCTCACTCATTTACTCAAAGTACTAAGCTTTACCTAAGTTTAAAATGAGTTAATAATTATATTTCGATAGGCAAGGGCTAGACTTGGAAACTGATGTTCTGGTTTCTCTCAGTATGGAGTGCAGTGGAATGGAGCTGGCGTTTCAAATGCACCAGGTGTGATTCATGGCCCGCGGGTGTGATAAATTGCATGTTACAAATCAAAAGGCAATAACAACATGGCTTATGGAATGCGTCAGACTTTGTTTAACCTTCTCTTTCATCTCCCTTGTAGGAAAATAATATATTTTCGCCCATTTTCCCCCTCGACAACAATCTCACAGCAAGTTTTATCGAGAACGCAAAACTTGCGTAATGCAATTAAAATACTTGTAAGCAAAACTGAACTCAGCTCTCCGCCCTTGACACAGTCCATTCACAATACTCGGCGGGGGACTTGGGGAGTGGGTGGAAGTGGGAGGAGGGTCCAAGACCGAGAGACGACCATAATTGCCGCTCAGCTGCAAAACAATTTCAATTCATTCAAGCCGACGAGCTCGTAAACCTAATTAGTGATCACGATCACCAGGCAAGAAAGATCAGAGAAGCGACGAGAGATGCAAAGTGTGAATGGCGACAGAAAATTACAGACTCAATTATTATTCAGTGTCAATGCAAAAAAATAAAGATCGAGAGTGTCACGTATAAGTATATTGTTCAACTATAACAACAACTATACCTTCTGCCACTGAGTAAGCCTGATTCAATCTATAAAAAACATATATCATGTGTTTTCAGTTACCAAATGTATATCTGTTTCCAAGTGTTAAACAAATATTCTCAAATATTTTTAATAATTAATTATTATTACTGATTCGACATAAGAACAGCTGGCCCCCAGAACTCCCAAGGGTTGTGGCTGTAACCCATTTATAAATCGATTCTTCCTGGTTTCCACACATTCCTCAGCGTATCGAGCATACCAATCTCAGCCTGGAGCTTTACGAGTCCATTAAGCCTTCCAGATCCAGATTGTGACAGGCACACAGCACAGAGGCGCCTTCGTAGGCAAGTTATTTTTATTAAAGTCCATATACACATATGAAATTATAGTCAAGTTTAAAATATGCAAACAAAAAAAATACACAAAAAAAAGCAAAGATAGACTGGAGAAAACAACAAGACAAAGCTGCAAGCTTGGAAATATTTTTTGCATAAACAAGGTGCAAGATAAAAAATCAACAGAGTCTCGACAGTCAGTTAGTCAGCAGTTGGCCTGGCTTAAACGCTGCTGCAATGGCCAACTTGGTTAAACTTGAAAACTGGAAAACGAGCGGCGGCGGAAAACTGGTTTTCTGACTCGCCAAACGCCCGAAATAAAATGGAAAGAAAAGCAATGGAAAAGAAAAGAAAAGACGACGGGGCCATAAGCGTAAACGCTGGCAGTCAAATGTGGCCTGCCCATTCGGACAAAAGAGGTCAAAGTTGATCATGTGCCACAACCGGGAATTACTAACAGACAAAGAGAGCTCTTAACGAGGTAAGATACAAGTGACGATTGTACCTTTAACTTTTAAAAATGTATGACAGCATATATTGGTTACAATAATAGTTATATTAATAAAGAAAACATGCAAAGTATTCTTAATACGTGAGATACGTGAGTTTTTAGTTTTTAAAGTAATGCATTTTGTGGTTGAAACTTAAATGCGTTCCGGCTTCAAAGTATGGCGGATCGAATCGATTCTCAAAGGCAAATTTGCGGAATCAGGAAATATATAACTAGTACAGAACTGTATTTAGTAGCGTGAACATGTCCCTGGAGTGGCTGATCCTCTTGGCACTCCTTGTAACCATACTATGTGTCCTCCTGCACAGGCACTACTGCTACTGGCAGCGCCTTGGAGTGCGTGAGATCAAACCCAAATGGGTATTGGGCAACATGATGGGACTGCTCAGCCTGCAGAAGTGTCCCGGAGAGTTCGTATCCCAGCTGTACAATCATCCGGCGGCTAAAGACGAACCCTTTGTGGGCATCCATGTGTTCCATAAGCCTGCCCTGCTTCTGAGAGATCCAGAACTGGTTAAGAACATCCTGGTCAGGGATTTTCGTAAATTCTGCGATCGATACTCGGACACCGATCACAAGGGCGATCCCTTGGGAACCCAGAGCATCTTCTTTCTGAAGAATCCCGCCTGGAAGGAGGTGCGAATGAAGCTTTCGCCCTTTTTGACTGGCAGTCGGCTGAGGAAGATGTTCCCACTGATCGAGGAGGTGGGTGCCAGCTTGGATGCCCATCTTTGCCAGCAACCACTGCATAACGAAGAGTTGGGCTGCTTCGATCTGGAGGTCAAGGAGCTGTGTGCCCTCTTCACCACGGATGTGATTGCCACCGTGGCGTACGGAGTGCGAGCAAACAGTTTCAAGGATCCTAATTGCGAGTTCCGACGGCATGGACGCACCCTATTCGAGTTTAGTCCCCTAAGAGCGGTGGGGTTCATCACAATATTCTTCCTGCCACAACTGGTTTCCCTCTTGAAGTTCAAGGTGGTTCCCGCTGGGCCCACTCGTTTCCTGCGCAAAACCGTCACATACGTGATAGAGGAGCGGGAGAGATCTGGCAAGTCGCGCAACGACCTCATCGACATCCTCATCGAGTATCGAAGGAGCTCGCGGCAGGCCAAGGCTTCGGGAACCAAGGATCAGTTAGTGTTCGAAGGCGACATGCTGCTGGCCCAGGCGGTGCTATTCTTCACCGCCGGCTTCGAGGGCTCCTCCGCCACCATGGCCTTTGCCCTGTATGAGTTGGCCAAGGATGCGGATATGCAGCAGCGATTGCGAGATGAGATCAAGGAGGCTCTGGTGAAGAGCCAGGGTCAGGTGACATTCCAAATGATTGAGTCGCTGGAGTACATGCAGATGATCCTGCTCGAGCTGCTGCGCCTTTATCCACCGCTGCCGTTCTTTGATCGCGAATGCACCTCCGATGAGGCCGACTCACTGGCTCCCTTCAGCAGCATGCGGGTACCCAAGGGAATGCCCGTCTACATTCCTTGCTATGCCCTACACATGGATCCCCAGGTGAGCTTTCAGGGCATCCTGCGCATAAAATCGAATACCTAAGGTCTTTCTCTCTTCATTAGTTCTTTCCTCAGCCAACGAAATTCCAGCCGGAACGATTCTCAGCTGAAAACCGCAAGAGCCACACGCCCTACACCTACATTCCCTTTGGCTCGGGTCCGCATGGATGCGTCGGCGAACGTTTCGCTCTGCTCCAGGCGAAGGTGGGTCTGCTGAATATATTCCGTAACCACCGGATGACCATATCGGAACGCACTCCAAGTCACATACAACTGGATCCCAAATCGATTTTAATAAAGGCAAAGGGTGGGATTCATCTCCGACTGATCCGTGATCCTTTGGGTGTCTAAACGAAATAGATACATACTTATTCAGTGTTAAGAAATAAGCTGGAGATTCATGTATTTTGGCATTAAATTTCTTTCTAAAAAGTCTATAATAAGATACTTTATCTAAAGCGATTCCCTTTGATGGTATATAGTGGGTATATGGAGAACACGCAGTGGCTCTTTTCTAGCTTTTTTTAGGAGGTACCAGCACTTTTTCCTGTTAGTACACAGGTCCGGTGCCCATCGCCCCAAAACCCCACTATCCAGGCCCATCATATAGACAACAGGCAGAGCCAACTGGTGCCGGCTAATCCCATCGAGACACTCATAAATAGCTCGGCTTGACACTAATCAGACTCTGGAGTTTTATTTTGCTCAGTTTGCTTGTTTACTCGAGCACTTAGCCGGCGGAGAGACCGAGGATCACCCAGTCCCAGATATAAATAGCGATCGACAGACGGCGCTAAATGCAAACTCCGGCGCACAGCATACTCATCCCAGATAAGGGTGCAAAATCACAATGTTTATTTTTAAAGTGGCGCTGCACTCCACGTTATTATTTGCCTAGAAAACAATTTTCAGATTCAGTAATCTTCAAAGAAGCGAAAGGGGAAAGCCCCTACATAGGACCTCAAAAAAAATGTATGTTCTTATTTGTATAAATTATATTGCTTTTCTTTAAAATATTTAACTTACGAAATATATATAAAATTTCAATTTAAAGAAAGGAAAAAGGAAAGTCGCATGAACTTTCACTTCACAGAAGCTGAAAGGTATAATTGTTGTCTTAAATAAAGTTTCTTAGATACAATTCCAGACCTAGTTGAGTTACGATCTATAATCTTTAAAATTATACCCCTTATTGTCTTTTTGGTGAGTTATTTATGGTAAGTACAACCATGTATTGTCTGGTTTCGTGGGACCATGGCCCGTATTCGCCACATATTTGGCTGTAATGAAAGTTCGGGCTAATTTATGGGACATCCGCACATGCTCTTCACCATTCTCGTTCTGATGTCACTCGCACGTGAATTTCAATGGGCCGTCGTCCGACGTCTGTCATCATTCAAATGGCAATGGGCATTAAGTCAAATCAAATTGCCCAAAATAGACAACGACGTTCGGGGCGTGTTAACGGGCATCGCTGGGGTATTTCGGTAGCTTCCCGTTCGCCCAAAAAGTTAATTGGATTCAAGGGAATCTGGAGGCGAACTTGGGCATTGCCGCCGTCAACTAAATTAGCACCAAAGTAGGCATTAAAATTTTATGACAGACAAGTAAACAAAACTCGCAGATGCATTCCCGTGTGCTATGTATGGCGGTGTGGGTGTTGGAGTGAAAGCACTTGGCACAACGTCACCCTCTCCTCTCCTCTTCGTATCCCAGTCCCCAGAATCTCCGCCCCTTGCTCCGATTCCGGGTGTCGTTTAATGGGCAACTGCAACCGAAGGCGGAAAGCGCCGCCGGAAGATTTATGGGCGAATGTAAATCTCCAAACGTGTGCAACTTTGTTTTTGTGGGGGAGGATGGTTCTCTGGAATCGGGCATACTATATATATGTATATTTGGGACTGCGTTTATTATTATTGAAATTTCTCAGCTTTTGTTGCACAAATAAATAGAGGCCTTAGACTTGGTGTAAACAGAAACTCCCCTCGAGAAGCCATAAATTACTTGAACTCTTCTAATTAAAAGAAATCCTCGGTCGAGCCGAGAGATTCATATATTATCCGAGTGTATTGGGTTATGAGTGGGCTTCGGTTACACATAAATCGCCCCCGAAAATGAATTTCCTCTTAATTGATGGCAATATCGCTGAGCACGGTTCCCTCATAAAAGTTTTGATTTGAATTGGATTTGAATTGCGTTGCTGGCAAATCTTTGAATTCCCTCACTCCCTGCCGCCAAACAATAGGCGGCCATGTTTAGATCCGTTAATAGACTTCGGTTCCCGGAGACGAAAGCCTACTCCGAAATACTGATGCAGCCGAGGGACTGGAGCGGGCCAGCTGTCAATCAGGGAGATCCCAGAAAGGGGCGAGGAATTTAATTGAATTTAGAAAATCGACTCGCTCTGACAGCTCAATGACGTTTCGGCTGGCTTAGCAGATTTCATTATAAAGGCATGGGTGAAGGCATGAGGCAAGACCGGTCCCTGACAATATATGTATTTATGGAGAGTGTGAAGATCTCTGTTCCTAATTCGATCTCTTTGGAAAACTGATGTTACAAACCCAAAACTACTTATGTAGGGACCCGCAGGACACATTAACTAGATAGTGCTCAAGATGAAGAAACACATTTGTAACTTGATAGGAATGCCGTTGTCTGTTTTTCCAGTTATGTATTGGAACTGTTTTAAAGATTAAGATATTCATATTACACATATTATATTTTGACATTTATAAAGACGTTTCAGGTGCTTTACTTAAGCTCAATCTTTTGTGGTCTATGAAAAATGTTTAACAAAGGCTTTGTAAAGTTTGTAATTCTGGAATAATTTTCTCTCTTGTTCTTTCGTTATCTCTTTTGGATATGATATGAAACCATCTTATGTTCTCTAATAAATTTCTTGATACCATAAAATAGGTATATGTATATGCATTTATGTATTTCCGAGGAGTATTAACCATCGAGTTAGAGTAACTATCTCCGTGTGACCGATTGTTTAAATTGCACAATTTGCAAACAAAGTAATTCAGTAACAAAGTGGCTATATATGAGAGCAAAAATCTAAAATTAGATTCTAATATTGCATAAAAATAGCTATGACTAAAAATATCAATTTAACTCTACAAAAAGGGGCAACAGTTAACCACAAAATTATAATTTTACCACACTAGAGCGTTGTTTAATTATTATATTAATATTAGGTGCATATTCTTGTACTCTTGTGCACAAGATATCTTCGATTTCTGTGTTTTTTCTGTATCATTACTTCAAGAGTGGCTTATGTTGTCAGATTTTGTTAAGCTCCGATCTTGAAATTCGGTGCCCAATCATGGTTTACACTTAAGGAAAAGGAAAGTAAAAAGAATAGGGGTTATTTAATAATTTACAATTACAAATTCCTGATTTCTGTTCTGGAAACTGGAATACTTCTCCAGCATTCCAATACCTGAGCGCTGACACTTAGTGGCCACTGGAATGGCAGCTGCTCCGTGATTCCGCCGGCGCGGCGGCTCGACTCCAAATGGGGTGGGAAATCGACACTGGCCTGGACTGGGGTGAGCCGAGTGCAGCAAATAAATAATACAAATGAGACCCAAGCGAAACATAATGCAGTTTGCAAAAATGTGTGCAGGCAGCAGCTGTGCCAACTGCAAAAACTGTCAAACAAGCAAAGGCGAGCGGTGTTATTGTTGTTAATTATGCGCAACAAAGGCAACATCAACAAACAGGAATGGACGGACGGACGGCTGTTTTCGACCCTCGAAATACTCTTTTTACATTAAACGACCGCCACATGATACTGCAAATTGGAAGAGTCCCTCTCGACACCATTGAGTTAAGTGGCAATCAGTCTGGTTGTTGGGTTTAGTTCAAACCTGGCACGACGGTGGGTTAAGTTAGGGTACAACTAATATTTGTTAAGATATAATACTCTTCTTTAATATACTATTTTATAATAAATATTTCATAAATATTATTATTAAAACCTTATCTAGTCGACCCAATCTAGACATATTTCTGAGGTTCCCTTTCATTAAATTTATTCTTATTACTTGGAGCATATGTACATAATTGAGATCTGTAAAAACTACATCGTGATATTAGAAAATCATATTTCAAATAAAGGTTTCTAATTCTATAAAATATTTTATTTCATTTTTAAATTTAAATAAAATGGAAAATAGATTTTTATTTGGTGATTTTGGATATTTTTATTTGGTTACAAAGTAAAAATGAGTTGGTTTTTATTCCGTGTTAATATTTTGGTTAGTTCACAGTAAATCGACCCGCGCTCAACCTCTTGACCGAAAAGTTAATGTCCTTTGAAAGGGTAAAACTATAGCAAAGAGGGATGGCAGCGCAGAGCAGAGCCGCCGGCGAAGTCCAGACCGAAATCGGAGCAAGGAAACGAGGTCGCGCCTGCGCCGAGTGGCTCCGGAGGAAGGGGGGGTGAGTTGGGGAAATCGCTTCAGTTTAGTTTACATTCGGGCCTGGGCACGTGATCGGCGCAATGGCAGCTAATTGCTGTGTCTCAATTTTCAACTCTCAGTCCAAAGTGCTTTTGCTTTTGGGCTTGGTCGTCGTGACTTATTTACAAGGCTCTAGCGTCGCATCGGGACAGGGAATGGACTTGAGCCGAACGGACCTGCCTGGCATATGCTGCATGTCGACCACGTTTGACCCTCGGCCCGGGCTCAAAACATTGCTCCCTGGTGCTCGCGGGGATCCGGGGGTTCAGGGGTTCAGCAGAGGTCTGAGGTCCGATTCTGGTCATAGTCCGAAAGCGTTTGCACAATTGGTTCTGTGTCATTTCTGGAGGGTATTACCAATTTGGCAGTGGCTTTGGCCATTTGAAGATCTTATACAAATTTACAAGCACAAAGCTGAAAAGCATATATATGTTATCTATATAAAAATAATATAGTGTTCATTTACTACATTTCTTTATTGTTTTTCTAAAAGTTAGCTTGTATTATAATTGGCGAGAATTTCGTTTCATAAGAGCCTAAAGACTTAAATATGGCTGTATCATACACGTAGCTTTAATTTATAACTTTAAGGTAACCATTTGGTAAATAAAAATAAAATAAAAATGTTATTAAATCTAATCTGTACGTTGGTCATCTCACAAATTTGTTTTTTAAAAGGAGTAGGCTTCAAGTTTCAATTGTTTTCAAATTTGAGATCTATTATAGAAGACTAGGAATTAGTTGATTCAAATTATCATACGATTATTGAGCTGGAAGTTAAAAGCATGTAAATTTGGCTCTTTATTTTTAAGAAATATTCTATAGGCTTAACCAACACCGATTGACTATGTCTTATAGTTCTATAACTATAGCTTAAAATACCTTTTCATTACCAAAACATAATTTCGAATACTTTAAAGAATGTTTATAGCTGTAGCTTCAAGCCTTGAATATTAATATGTAATTATGGTCAGCGGACAAACTCGATAGCTAGGGTGTGACATGCTTCGATCTCTGAATTTACCCTTTCTTTTATTTGAATTTAACCGTCAGCGCATTTTTGTTGTTGCTGCTAGGTTTTTGTTTTTTAGCTGGCTGCGCATTCTATTGTCGTTTGGCCCGATGGTGTTTATGTGCTATGTGTACTAGGAAAGCTGCCTTCTGGTGGGGCGGAGGTTGAGCCGAAGTTGAACGAACCGTGGGCAACGAGTTGCGCGGCGGTGGGTGCAGTGCCTCCGACATAAATACCATCCCATGGCGGTACACCCCATGGTACGTACACCTTTCCCCCAATGCAACTCTGGATGTTGGCGCTTTTATCGCCGTTCTGTGTGTGCTCAGATAAAAAGTGCTGGAGATAAGATATGATTTTGTGTGCTTATAAGTGAATGTGAGGCTTTATAAAGGCAGTCTGTCCATCAGGAAAATTAAATATTATTTTAGTTTTCGTTTTATTTTTAGAAATGCAGTCAGCAGAAGAGTCAGGGCGACATGATGATAACTCTTCGCGATGCCCACCTGCAATCGATATCGGAAATCAGTGGGATCCGGCACACGGATAAATGTTAATCAATGGTCGTGTGAAAACAGACAAAGAAACGTCTTATATGGTGGGAAGCATCTAAGCAGTCAAGACCAGACACAGACTCGAGAAGCATCTTCATTAGCATTTCATTTAAATCTGCTTCTCTTCTCCGCTTTGAGTCCGACATAATGAACTAATTTCTTAATTATTCACGGGAAGTTTCGACAGGTAACCCGGCACGATAATGCGCTGGAAGACACGAAGAGGAAAAGTTGGCCAAGCAATTTTTGCAAGCTTCTGTTTAAGTTGTGTAATTTGCTTGAAAATGATTCAGCAAAACGTTTTCGACGCTTTCCACCGTCAGCTTAGAGCAGAGATCAAATTTCCCAAATGGCGTTAACAATTAACGAAGTTCGGGAAAGAAATGGGAAACCCGAGCGAAAAACTCTGGTCTGGAGACCACTGCTCTATGGGTTAGAGAGAGGGTTAAACGCCGCCATGGCAACAGCATGGAGCACAGGTGCAGGTGCAGAGATAAACAGCAAAGCGGATGACACCTGTTCCCCCTTCGAGGTTGTAGTTTATCACAATAATGACGCGGCTGACGCGCAGTAACCCCGCGTTGACTTTGGCCCGAAAAGTGGATTGTGAAAAATATAATTTGTTGGCAACTTGCAAGTGCATTCGACTGTGTAAAACGGAGTCCCCCGCGAGCGAGGATGAGGTTGTTGCCAGGGCGCTCCGCTCCGCTGACTCTGCCGGGCCTGGGAAAGTGGCAATGAGCCACCGCGCCGTGCCGTAGGAGGAAGTCGCGTAATTGACCTTTTTCGGCTATACTTCTACATGCCACAAAACTAGTTAGTTTCCTTCTGTGTTTGTCATGCCTGTCAATGGCGCTGCTGGCACGCCCACTCGCGTACTCGCAGTGTACAGCCTAACAACCGAATTATGTTAATTTCTCTTAGTGTCTCTCCACTCGATTTGCATAACAAAAAGTCCAACAAGTACTGGGATCTAATAAAATGTGATATTATTCCCTTGCTGGCCAGACGAAACCAAACTAATTACGACCATATGGGGGCACCTTTCGGATAGTGTAAACAATCCGTTGCTGGGAACTCAAATGTTGTGTCTACATTTCTCTGGCAAAGGGATACGCTTCATTTCGGCTGATTTTATGAGCGATTTTGCAAGGCAGCACTAAATTCCGAATTCCGGCATTTTTTTGTTTACCTTTCAGAGGAAAAAAAAAGCATTTGTTTGGAACTTTCTGGGTATGGGTAAATAATTACCCTCTATAAATGGGAAACTTTTTTGGTTAATTTTTTAAGTGCAGAATATAGTTCAGCAACGCAGTTTTAATTAAGATAAGTCAGGATAGAAATAATAAAGATCAGGAGACAGCAGATATCACTTAAGCAGGCATCAGATATGGATTCATTCAATATTAAAATAATTTTCCTAAGAACTTATTGTATTTTTATTAACATAGAATATAACTCAGTTAGATATTGATTATAATAAAATAAGTCTGTTCTGGAATTTAGGAAAGCATAGAAGATTTTCCGCTTTTGCTAAAATACTTAGTTTCTAATTATTCTCTTACAGCAGGAGTGCCCAACGCCCTGACTCGCAGGTCAGCTAATGCGTGCAACAGAATGTACAGAATGTACAAGATATACAGAATGTAAAAAATGTACAGAAAGTACAGCTAATTTCTCTGCTCAACAGTATGTACAGAATGTAAATAACGTAACAGCGAGTTCACACAGTAATTTTGTGGCTAAGTCTAGACACTTTTAGAGTTAAATAACTTTAGTTTTAGCTATGATTAAATTTGTGCAATATTTAAAATTATAAATATAATAAACATTTAAATATATTATTACGAAATACAAACAATTGTATCTTATTTGTATCATATCTAGCCACTTTGTTCCATTTCTCCCTCATACAACTAAAATTCGAACATATAAATTCCCTGGCCAGCAATCTCTACTGTACCCTATTTGCCTTCGAAATCCTAATGTTTATGTTTTCCTCAAAATTCCTCTTCTCCCTCCCATTTATTTTGTTTGAATTTCGCGCTTCATTTGTTTTAACAAAACGCACTCCCATGAGCGAGTGCTCTCCGATCGATCGCCTATTGTTTGCTTAGACCCATAGTCGGGCCGGCGGTCAGCGGTTTCGTATTTCCGGTTCAATAGAGCAGCGGATCACCTAAGAGCCGCGAGATCTGCGGTCACAAAAGTTTCTAATTTGTGTAAATGCCGTTTGAGGTAATTGAAATTAGTCCAACAATGCGTGCGCCTGCGTCACGGAAGCACTCGGAGCACGACTGCGGAGTGGGGCTTCGGGGGAGCCAGCCAGCCATCGGCCATCGGAGCCAGCGGAAATGCAGTGTCAGCCATGCCAAGTTGGGCTCCGGCTTTGAAGCAGCCGCCGCTTTGTGACTCTAAAAAAACTCCGGCTTTTTGTGACGGCACGTTCGCTTCCAAATTAACAGCGGCCATTGGCCAGCGGCGGACTTGAAACGCGCGGACAGCTACTGTAGACCATATTTTCCATAGACAATTGCACTTTGAGGTAATCCGAGAGGCGGCGAAATGACCTCGTTCTTAGCGTTAGAGCTGCGTAAAATGCAATTTACGCAAAAAAAAAGAAGCACACACAAAAACACAAAGGTGCGAATGCAAAGCGGTTGCGGAGGAGCAGTAACAACGAACAATTGGCGGATTTTGCCTCGTAAATACCCTTGACGAGTGCCAGCTTTGCCAGCTGGGACATGGCTTAAAATGATTACATTTTTTCACGGTTTTAATTTTTTGCACTTAAAGTAACTTAGATCTTCCCGTAAATTGATTAAACAAAATATTACAACTGCAAAAAATTCAAGATATATTCATTACCTTATAACTTGTCAATTAATATAAAACTTTTACAAATTTGGCTGACAATAACCTAGGTATATTCTATTTTATTCTTATTATACCCTTGCAGAGGGTATTATAGTTTTGCCATGATGTTTGCAACGCAGTGAAGGAGTC
>JAEIIU010011649.1:0-11066 GCA_018874675.1 Drosophila baimaii | reverse complement strand
TCCCATAGCGGTCGGAAACGGGCGGGATCCGGAGATTTTCCACCCGGATCTGGCTGCGCGTGAACGGATCAGGACGTCACTGAGTGTCCCATCTGGCCGTGTCGTGATTGTCGCCGTCTCAAGACTGGTCAGACACAAAGGCTATCCCGAGCTTCTGGCCGCAATGGAGAGCGTTCCTGACGCGGAACTCTGGATCGTGGGGGAGCGGCTTTCAAGCGATCATGGTGAAGTGCTGGAGCCGTATTTCCAGCGCGCTCATGACATGCTCGGTAGCAGACTTCGGATGCTGGGCTATCGTACGGATATTCCGGCAATCCTGGCCGCAGCGGATATCTTCACGCTCCCCAGTCATTTCGAAGGTCTTCCCATGTCGATCATCGAAGCCATGCTGAGTGGTCTGCCTGTGGTCGCCACAAATATCAGAGGCTCAAGAGAACAGGTTGAGCAGGATGAAACGGGGTTGCTGGTTCCCGCGGGAGAGAGCGCCTCTCTGGCTGACGCGCTGAACAGACTTGTTCGGGATCAGCCGCTACGGATGAAAATGGGGAAAGCCGGACACATGCGCGCCCTGGCTCTTTTCAACGAAGCGACAGTGCTGACAGAAACAGCAGCACTGCTGACAAAGGGCGCCCGCCTCAGGTTGCGGAAGAAGAGGAAGCCTGTGCCGTGACAACAGGCTGCAGGAGATCGTTGATGAAATTGTAGTGGGGTGGCAGCAGCGAGGCCAGGGCATAGCAGATCAGGGCAAAGCAGAATGTTGATCCATAGAGGATCACAGCACGCGGCCAGCTCAGGCGAAGTCCGACTTTAGCGACGAACACCCCGAGCCAGATTCCATAGAGATCGCTACTGAAAACAATCGCGATGGCAAATCCGGTTGTCTCGGCGAGGGACGAAAACAGCAGACTTCCAATAGCCATTGCTATGGCGGACACCAGAACGGTTATCCACTCACACCAGCTGGCAGCCGTTGCGTAACGCAGCCAGAGTTCTTCCCTGCTCCATTTTTTCGCGAAAAACCATGAAAACACGGGAAGCGCCAGCAGCGTGCAGAAAGACAGCTCGACGCGAATAAAACCAAGCGCCGGGTTTTTCTGCAACGGCACCGTCAACAGACCGACAAGACACATGGCCAGACCGGGAGCGAGAGCCGCGAGGAGATGCTCAACGGAGTTACCGAAACGCTGAATCCCTTCCGACTTTCCGCTGGCGAGCAGTGTCATGCCTTCCAGAATCGACTTTGGATTGGGCGTTGTATTGCCTTTGAAAACGCCACTCACGCCACTGTCCTTTCCAAAAGCCTTTCGTAAACACGCTTCAGGGTATCGAGATCTGAAACGGCGACGTGCTCGTCAATCTGGTGCATGCTCGCCCCGACAAGGCCAAATTCCGCCACAGGGCAGTACAGGGCAATAAAGCGGGCGTCCGAAGTGCCTCCGCCCGTATCGAGGCGAGGTTCCCTGCCCGTCACATCCTGAACCGATGCTTTCAGGGCGTTCAGTTCCGGGCCCGGCTGCGTGAGAAATGATTCACCGCTGATGCTGGCCTCGACCTGACAGTCGGACGCGTGCCGGTGACAGACGGTTTCGATCCATTCCCGCAGCGATGCTCCGGTATGAAGATCATTGAAGCGGATATTCAGGGCCGCCTTTGCCTCTGCGGGGATCACGTTCGTGGCGGTATTGCCAACGTCCATGCTCGTCACCTGAAGACTGGACGGCTCAAACCATTCCGCCCCCTGATCCAGCGGCTTTTCCGTCAGTTCGCTCAGGATACGGATCAGCCTGTGGACCGGATTATCCGCACGATGCGGGTAAGCGACATGTCCCTGCCGCCCCTTTACCGTAATGCGGACATTGATGCTGCCGCGTCGTCCTATCTTGATGACTTCGCCCATGACGGTCGGGTTGGTGGGCTCGCCCACCAAGCAGAAGTCCGGGATCTGGTCATGGTCCTTCATCCACTCCAGCACCTTGACGGTGCCGAAACGGGCAGGGCCTTCCTCATCACCGGTAATGAGCAGGCTGATGGAGCCCTGCGGTTCGGGTGTGTTCGCAAGAAAGGAAGAAACGGCGGCGACAAAGGCGGCAATACCGCCTTTCATGTCACAGGCGCCCCGCCCGTAAAGGACACCCTTCTCCACGGAGCCTGCAAACGGCCCGTGCCGCCAGCCCTGCTGTCCCGGCGGCACGACATCCGTATGCCCGGCGAAACAGAGATGAGGGCCGCCTGCACCCCGTCGGGCGAAGAGATTGGGTGTGCGTTCCGCCCCTTCTCCGAAGGGAAGGTGAAAAACCTCAAACCCCATGGCGCTTAATGTTTCGCCCAGAGCGATCTGGGATTCGCCGGGGTCCGGACTGACGGACGGGTGACGAATCAGGTCAGAAGCAAGGGCGATAACATCAAGCGCACGCGTCATGGAGTGTTCTCAGTCACGCAGCAGATCGTTGATGGACGTCTTGGAGCGGGTCCGTTCGTCCACACGCTTGACGATCACGGCGCAGGCCAGAGACGGGTTGGGCTGGCCATTGGCGTTCAGTGGCACTTTCGCAGGCAGGGAACCCGGGACCACCACGGAGTAGGCCGGGACGCGGCCCATGTGGACCTCGCCCGTCGCGCGATCGATGATCTTGGTGGAGGCGCCAAGGAACACGCCCATCGACAGGACGGAGCCGCGCTCGACGATCACGCCTTCGGCCACTTCCGAACGGGCGCCGATGAAGCAGTTGTCTTCGATGATGACGGGAGCGGCCTGCAGAGGCTCCAGCACGCCACCGATTCCTGCGCCGCCGCTGATGTGACAGTTCTTGCCGATCTGGGCGCAGCTGCCGACAGTGGCCCATGTGTCGACCATGGTGCCGGAATCAACGCGCGCACCGACATTCACGAAGCTTGGCATCAGCACGACGCCCGGCGCGATGAAGGCCGAACGACGGACGACGGAGCCCGGAACGGCGCGGAAGCCGGCTTCCGCAAAGCGTGCTGCGTCCCATCCTGCGAACTTCAGCGGCACCTTGTCGAAAGCCGGAGCGCCAGCAGCGCCGCCTTCGATGACCGCATTATCGAACAGACGGAAAGACAGCAGAACGGCTTTTTTCAGCCATTCGTGAACTGTCCAGCCTGCCTCGCCCGGCTCGGCGACGCGGAGACGACCGGAGTCTAGTCCTTCAAGGACTGTCTCGATCGCAGACCGGTCATCCCCGGTCGTGGCTGGCGACACAGTGGTGCGCGCTTCCCAAAGCGCTTCGATCCGGGATCTGAGTTTCTCTTCGCTCATCGTCTTCCACAGTCAAAATAGCTGAAAGGCGACCCTGCCAATGGGCCAGCACAGGTTACCTGAAGGGCGGACCATGCTGTTCGGGGCATCTTCTGTCAACGCAACCGGCTCTTAACGAGACAGAAACTATTCCCGGATGAAATGCGAAAGCATGAACACCACGCCTTCCTCTCCTGCGTCAGAATCGTCGCCACCCGGTCAGGATGGCAAACTGATGGACGCGCTTCTCGCCAGTCGTCGTCGCTGGAAAAGCCTGACGCAGCTGGTCGCCGATTTTATTTTCGAAACAGACAATGAAGGCCGTTTCACCTTTTTCGAGGCTGGTCCGGCGCTCGGATGGAACGATCAGGAACTCATCGGGGAAGAGGGCACCAGACTCCTTCCCTGCGTGAATTCAGCTCCAGCTCCCAACCCTTTCAAAACACGGAATGTTATCCGCAGCCGCCGCTGCTGGATCAAAAGATCTGACAGTACTTTTGGCTGCATGCTGGTTTATGCAACCCCCCTGCTCTCCCCGGATGGACAGCATGCAGGCGTGCGGGGCCTCGGCATCGATGTGTCAGACGAAGTCGGATCGAACGCCAATCTTGCGGTTGCCCGCCTTCACAGCGAGATCGTGCGGCGCATTACGGCGACGATGCGCTCACGCGCCCTGTCACGTCTGGGCATTCCACCCGCCTTCGATGAACTAGCGGCCATGCTCGGCGCTGTCGGTGGTGTGCTGATTTCCGAATCTCCGGAAGGAAAATCAGACAGCGACGAAACCGATTCCGATGACGAAATCGTTCACCGGCTTCAGACCTCGACACCGTCTTTCGACGCCATGATCGAGGACATGTTGCGGCAGCCGGTGGCGGGCAATCTCTCTTTCGCGCCGGAAATCAGGCAGATCGAGGGACATGACGTCATCCTTTGCCGCAGCCGCGTGCGTTACAATGCGCCGGCCGCCATGGCGTTGTGGAGAAACAATGTCGGCGTCTGGTCGCAGGATGACGCCAATCTGGCGGACGCTGCTCTCGCTACATTCGCCTCTGCACTTGAAATGAGCGCCCTCAACCGTGCGCTGGCTCGCAATGCACGGTTTGATCCGCTTACTGGCATGCTGAACCGGAATGGTCTCCTGACCGAAATTTCCCGGCGGTTGCCTCGTCTTGATCGGGAACGTCTGTCCGGCACCCTGCTGGTCATCGGGCTAGATCGTTTTTCAGACATCAACGCCCGCTTCGGTTTCGAAGCCGGGGACAGCGCCCTTCAGCAGGTCGCCAGCTATCTGCGGGACGCCATTCGTCCAACAGATCTCGCCGGACGACTTGGCGGAGACATTTTCGGGCTCTGGCTCGATGGCGCTGATCATTTTGTCGCTGCTGAACGGGCGGAAGCGTTCTGTCAGCACGGCGCAGCCATTTTTGTTGCGGAACCCATCACCCTCACTTTCTCGGTCGGTCTTGCCGCCCGGAATTGGGAGACGGGTGAGAGCGTTGAGTCGCTTATCGACCGCGCAAGTTTTGCCATGCGCAGCGTGAAACTCGCAGGGGGCGCTCGCTGGCACACTTCATTGGAAGAATCTTCACCATGAACATGAACCCTTCATTAGATCCAAAATTTTTTCAGATCCTGCCCACGCGTTCGCTGTCTTCTGTTCCGCCAACGTCGACAGGTTCCGCATTGCGGGACAAACCACGCAGTGCCGCCACCGTCACAATGACGACGACACCTGAACTGTGGGAATGCCTGAAAAGTCGCATTACGGCTCTTCGTCCCGACTTCAATGCTCAACGCATTGAAACGCTGACAGCCTCAGTTCAGGGCTCCCTGACCGTTCTGATGGCCGAAAGCTGGCAGCGCGCACGCCGTGTCATCGCTCAGGCGACGGGGGATGCACAGGCCATTTCGATCATCGGTCCGCTATCAGAATCCCCCTCCATTGCCGAACGTCTCATGAGCGAGATTGATGACACGACGCTGGAGCAGGAAGTCAGCCGCCGTCAGCGCAATGGAAAGATGATCTCCTCGGTCAAGACGGTACGTTCCCACGCCATTCTTGAGCATCTGGCGGAACGGCCTCTGACCGAACTGGAACCCGCTCTTGACGAAATGGAGCGGTCACCTGAAAGACCAACCACTCTCGAATATGCGTGCATCACCACGGTGAAAAACCTTGTGAGAGAGCGCTGCGCCAATCTTGTGGCGCCGGTTAAACACAAGATTGAAAGAGAGCTCTCTTTCGAACTTGCCGCGACATCAGAAGTCATCAAGCCAACGAGAAACGCTGCGGTTTCTACGGTCATGAATGACGATATCGTCGATCTGGCCACGCAGGCCCTGCATGACGACAATGTCGACGCCATTATCGAGATTCTTGCTCGCACGCCGAACATTGCGCCCGATGTCACAAGGGAAACACTGAATGGGCGTAATGCGCGGGGACTTGTCGCCCTGGCATGGAAAGCTGGTCTGCCTGCTTCTCTGGCTGCGGCAATACAGATCCACCTCGCCCTGATCCCGCCGACCCGCGCCATTCTGCCGTCTGCTGACGGTTCTTACGCGCTGACCCCGAAGGAACTGAACTGGCAGCTGGATTTTCTCAGAGAGAAATGCACTGCTGTCGCAGCCTGACCAGTGAAGCAGCCTGACTTCCCATCAAGTGGAATCAGGCTGATTCAGTCTTCAGACGAAGAGAAATGTCTGCTGCGCTCCATGGACAGATAATCCAGAGCGCCCTGCAGCATGTAAGCCGCTGCCATCTTATCGACGATTTCTCCCCGCCTCTTCCGGGACAGATCGGCTTCTCCGATGATGGTGCGGTTCACAACGCTTGAAGAAAAACGCTCGTCCCACAGCATGGCAGGAATTTTTATCTGGTCGGAAAGAGCCTGAGCCCAGTCGCGGGCGGCCTGAGCGGCCGGGCCGAATCCACCATCCATGGAAAGCGGCAGTCCGACCACAAGCGCTCCGACATCCTGTTCCCTGACAATCCCCGCAATTTTCTGAGCCATGAGCGAAAGTTTTTCGCGTTTCAGAGCCCCATACGGAGAGGCGACCATCAGCATGACATCTGACAGAGCAAGCCCGGCGGTCTTTGCGCCGGGGTCAATTCCCAGCAGCCGCTGACCGGTGGAAAGTTTTTCACTGAGTTCGGTTATGTTGAACAGAGGCATCGCCTGAGGGTATGGTGTCGCGCCGGCGGCGACGCCAGCATTATTTTTCATGATTTGAGAGTTTCTGCTTCATGTCGCTCGATCTCGCGACCACGAGACGCATTGCCAAGCTCGCCCGCATCGGGCTTGACGACCAGGAAATCGAAGCTGTCCGCGCACAGCTCGGAGGAATTCTCGGCTGGATCGAGATTCTCGACGAAGTTGATGTCGAGGGCGTACCGCCCATGATCGGCACCAGCACCAACGCGGCGCTTCTTCCCCGAGAGGATGCCGTGACTGACGGCGACTGTCAGGACAAGGTGTTGTCGAACGCCCCGGACCGTGAAGGTCCCTTCTTCACCGTGCCGAAGGTGGTCGAATAATGCTGACTGATCTCACGATCGCACAGGCCGCTGAAGGTCTGCGCAAGAAAGAATTTTCCGCCGTCGAACTGACAAAGGCGCACACGGACGCCATCGACGCGCTGAACGGTCGGGTGAACGCTTACATCACCGTCACCTCCGACAAGGCGCTGGAAGCGGCTAAAAAAGCTGACAGCACGCTGGCCGCTGGCGAGGCTCCTGCGCTGACCGGCATTCCGCTCGGCATCAAGGATCTGTTCTGCACCAACGGTGTGCGAACCACTGCCGCCAGCAAGATCATCGGCAATTTCGTGCCGCCTTACGAGAGCACCGTCACGGCGAAGCTGCTCGAAAATGGCGCGATCTTTCTGGGCAAGACCAACCTTGACGAATTCGCCATGGGGTCCGGCAATCTGACGTCGGCTTTCGGCTGCGTAGAGAACCCGTGGCATCGCAAGGATGACGCGTCGGTTCTGGTTCCGGGCGGTTCGTCCGGTGGTTCAGCAGCCGCCGTCGCCGCGCGCATGGCTATGGGTGCGACCGGCACAGATACCGGTGGTTCCATCCGCCAGCCCGCAGCCTATTGCGGCATTGTCGGGCTGAAACCGACCTATGGCCGTTGCAGCCGCTGGGGCACCATCGCCTTTGCAAGCTCGCTCGATCAGGCCGGTCCGATGACCCGCTCCGTTGAGGACGCAGCGATCATGCTGTCCGCAATGGCGGGCGCTGACCCGAAGGACAGCACCTGCGCCAATGTTGCCGTGCCGGACTATCGTGCGGTCTGCGGTCGCAGCCTGAAGGGGCTTCGCGTCGGTATTCCGGCTGAGTATCGCGCTCCGGGCATGTCGGAAGAAATCCTCGCCGTCTGGCAGAAGGGCATTGACATGCTCCGCGAAGCTGGCTGTGAGATTGTGGATGTCTCCCTGCCCCACACGAAATATGGCCTTGCGACCTATTACATCATCGCACCGGCCGAATGTTCGTCCAACCTCGCCCGCTATGATGGCGTGCGGTTTGGTGAGCGGGCCGAAGGGGCAACCAGCCTTGACGATCTTTACGAAAAGACCCGTCACAATGGCTTTGGCGAGGAAGTCCGTCGTCGTATCCTGATGGGCACCTATGTGCTGTCCGCCGGTTACTACGATGCCTATTACCTCAAGGCCCAGAAGGTCCGCACGCTGATCCAGCGGGACTTCACGCAGGCTTTCCAGAAGGTGGACGTGCTGCTGACCCCGACAGCGCCGACTGCGGCTTTCGCGCGCGACGAGAAGCCGGAAGATCCGGTGCAGATGTATCTCAACGACATCTTCACCGTGCCTGCCAGCATGGCCGGACAGCCTGCCATGTCGGTGCCGGTCGAGCTTGACGACAAGGGCCTTCCGCTCGGCCTCCAGCTGATCGGCAAGCACTTTGACGAGGAAACGATCATCGCGGTCGGGTCCGCTCTGGAGAAAGCCGCCGGTTTCACGGCCCGTCCGGACCTGCGTGCAGGAGTGAGCGCATGAGCTACACGATTGAAGGCAACACCGGCGCGTGGGAAATCGTCGTCGGTCTTGAGGTGCATGCGCAGGTTATCAGCAAGTCCAAGCTGTTTTCCGGTGCGTCCACCCTGTTTGGTGGCGAGCCGAACTCTCATGTCAGTCTGATTGACGCAGGCTTTCCCGGCATGCTGCCGGTCATCAATCAGGCTTGCGTTGAACAGGCGGTTCGCACGGGTCTTGGCCTGAAGGCGCGGATCAACCTGCAAAGCCGTTTCGACCGCAAGAACTACTTCTATGCCGATCTGCCGACGGGTTATCAGATCAGCCAGTTCGAGCACCCGATCATCGGCACCGGTGTCGTGCAGATCGAGCTTTCCGACGGCAGCACACGCGATATCGGCATCACACGCCTGCATCTTGAACAGGATGCGGGCAAGCTGATGCACGATCAGGACCCGAAGCGCTCCTTCGTGGATCTCAACCGTGCGGGCGTCGCGCTGATGGAAATCGTCAGCGAGCCGGATATCCGTTCTCCGGAAGAGGCTGGCGCCTATCTTCGCAAGCTGCGTCAGATCCTGCGTTATCTCGGGACCTGCGACGGCAACATGGAAGAAGGCTCAATGCGTGCCGACGTGAACGTTTCTGTTCGCAAGAGCGCCAGTGAACCGTTCCGCACCCGCTGCGAGATCAAGAACGTCAATTCGATCCGCTTCGTCATGCAGGCGATCGAGATCGAGGCGGCCCGTCAGATCGAGATCTGGGAAAACAGCGGCGAAGTCGATCAGGAGACGCGCCTGTTCGATCCGCACAAGGGTGAGACGCGCTCGCTGCGCTCCAAGGAAGATGCGCACGATTACCGCTACTTCCCTGATCCGGACCTTCTGCCGCTGGTGATCGAGCAGAGCTGGGTGGACCAGATCAAGCAGACGCTGCCAGAACTGCCTGACGAAAAGCGCGCCCGTTTCCAGCAGGATTACGGCATCACCGCTTACGATGCGGGTGTGCTGGCTGCGGAGCAGGTAACGGCGGACTTCTATGAAAGTGTTGCCAAGGGACGTGACGGCAAATCGGCCGCCGCATGGGTGACGGGAGACTTCTTCGCAGCGCTGAACCGCACGGGCAAGTCGATTGAAGAAAGCCCGGTCAGCGCGGCCAATCTTGGCGCGATGCTCGACCTGATTGCTGACGGCACGATCAACGGCAAGATAGCCAAGGAAGTGCTCGAAGACATGTTCGAGACCGGCGAAACTCCGCTTGCCATTGTGGATCGCAAGGGTCTGCGTCAGGTCACGGATACGGGAGCCATCGAAGCGACGGCTGACGAGATCATCAGCAAAAATGGCGACAAGGTGGAGCAGTATAAGGGCGGCAAGGACAAGCTGTTCGGCTTCTTCGTCGGTCAGGTCATGAAGGCGACGGGTGGCAAGGCCAATCCGGCAATTGTCAACGACATCCTGCGCAAAAAACTCGACGGCTAAAGACCTTTGTCCGACCAGATGTCATTGTCTGGTCGGACAGGGATTACGCCACCCGACAGGCGGCAGGTTTTTCCATGAAACGCTGTGAACGGATAAGCCTGCTGCCTTGTCGTGCACGGGAAGCCCTATCGTTCCCGCCTGACAGATGCTTCAGTCAGAGCCAGTAGAACCGGCCTGTTTCTCTGCATTGCTCTGGCGCTTTTCCCTGCGATACTGATAAACACCAGCCTTTCCGAACGGGAGACTGCTCCCGCGTGTGCCACCCGGAGCCCCGAATGACCGCCATCCGCCGCAGACATGCGACAGAACTTGAAACGATTTCCGTAACTGTTCCGGAAATTGCCGTTGAAGCTTACGAGAACGCCATCAGCACGGTCTGCGCGACGGTCGGCATTTTTGAGTTCGACGAGGAAGAAAAGCTCTGGCGTGTCGAGGGCGTGAAAGACACCGGTCATGCGGAAGACGAACTCGCAGCCGCTCTGGCTCTGGCCGCACTGACCACAGGCGTCAACGCCGATCTGGAGCGCACCAACACCGAGACGGAAGGCTGGCTCGCCCGCACCTATGAATCGTTTCCGGCACAGGAAGTCGGCAAACGCTTTATCGTTCGGGGCTCCCATCTGGATGAGGCTCCCGACAGTAACCGCATCACCATCACGCTGGATGCGGGCATGGCGTTCGGGTCCGGGGAACATGGCTCAACGCGGGGCTGTCTGCGGGCGCTTGAACTAGTCGCGCATCGCGGGCCCCGGAATATTCTCGATCTGGGGTGTGGCTCCGGTATTCTCGCCATGGGAGCGGCTGCGCTGCTGCACCGCCCGGTTCTGGCGACCGACATTGATCCATGGTCTGTCCGGATCACGCAGGAGAACGCAGCCCGTAACGGCCTGTCACGTCTGATCGAAGCGCGGCTCGGCAATGGCTGGTCCACGCCGGAAATCCGCCGTCGTGCGCCTTATGATCTGGTCTTCGCCAATATCCTCGCCCGTCCGCTCTGCATGATGGCCAAGGATCTGAGCCGCCATCTTGCGCCGGGCGGCACTGTCATTCTGGCTGGCCTGCTGAATACTCAGGTGCGCATGGTGCTGGCCGCGCACCAGCGTTGCGGACTGGTGCTGGAACGTCATCTTCGTGAAGGCGACTGGGGAACGCTGATCCTGCGGAAGCCGTTTAGCGTGGCCCGTTAACTAGGCTCAGGACCTGTTAATTCATTGAACAGAACGGTGTTCCGTAATGCACAGTCTTACCGCTGGAGGTGATGCTGTGAGTGGTGTGTTTATGCTGTCTGAGCGCCAGATGGAGCGGATTGAGCCATTTTTCCCTCTGGCACA
>JAEIIU010011620.1:0-15427 GCA_018874675.1 Drosophila baimaii | reverse complement strand
TAATTACTTACATACTGCAAGGGTATTTAAACTTCGGCTTGCCGAAGTTAGCTTCCTTTCTAGTTTAATAGTAATAAATAGTTAAGAACGATAGCATGTAATATAAGCTTTGTAACATCTGTGGTGTTTTTGATATTACCAATTATTATCGATGACTCAATTTTGACTTTGAAACGATTAAATGTATTAATATACATATAAATATATTAATTGGACTAAAAATAATTAAAAATGTAATTTTTTCATTTTTGTTATTGCCTTGGAACTGATATTTTGTTACCTATGCTCGATATTATTAATATTTCTGTAATGGAACTTTTAAATTTTAATGAACTTAATATGTTCTATATTTAAAATCAGCATACAAACAAGAATAACGTTCTAAAAATCTACAAAATATGAAAATTCATATTTTCTAAATATATTCTTTGTGACAAAAGTGCTTTTAAAATTTTCTAGCATTTTTAGCTTACAAAAATAATGCAAACTATAATATGAAACTCCCAAAATGAAGCTCAGACATGACCAGAATGCGCGGCTATATTAATGCGACCTCCACTGTGCAAGGACGAGGCAAAGGAAGCGCCCAGCGCGCCGCCACGCACAAAATGCAAACACGCACACAGCGGAATAACATTGGAGAGTGGTTGGGGTGGAGGATAGGGGGTAGGGGAGGGATGGGCGAGGAGCCAGTGCCTCCCTGGTTAGCTTGTGCATCTCAAAGTGGAACGGAACTCACGAGCATCGCAAGTAAATGTGCATAATTCATACTTGTAGTTATCCGTTTGCAGTTCGCATTAGTGGATAATCGGGTGAAGGACATGCCACGTGTGCCGCCTGTCATTCAGCCAGCCAGCCAGCCAGCTTGAGTCCTTGCCAAGTCCTTTCCACTTAAGCTGCCCCGCCGAAATAAGCCAAACAATCTGATGATTTGATCAACAAATGCACCAGGCATTACAAGAGGCATTTGTACATAAAAATGTATCAGTTAATGTTACTCTTTATGGATTTATTTATTTTGTAAAAATAAAATATTTCCCGTATGAGCCAAGATAATTTATTAAAGCCCAACATGTGTCTTTATAGTATGAATTTATTTATATAAATAATAAAAATATATATAACTTAAATTAGAAGTTAATTAATTAAAGCCAAGTATAGGACTTTATATATAATTATATAAATAAGATAAGAAATTAATGAATTAAAGCCAAGACTAGGGACTTATAATTTTAATTTATTTCTTTAACTAATAAATATATAAATAAGATTAGAAATTAATTAATTTAAGCCAAGTATAGGGCTTTATAATATGAATTTATTGCTTTAAAAAGAAATATACAAATAAGATTAGAAATTAATTAATTATAATATTAATTTTTGTTTTTTAATAAGAAATATATAAATAAGATTAGAAGTTTATTAATTAAAGCCAAGACTAAGGACTTATAATAGTAATTTATTTCTTTAACTAATAAATATATAAATAAGATTAGAAGTTAAATAATTAAAGCCAAGCATATTGCTTAATAATATGAATTTATTTCTTTACCTAATAAATATATTAATAAGATTAGGAATGAATTAATTTAAGCCAAGTATAGGGCTTTATAATATGAATTTATTTCTTGAAATAAGAAATATATAAATAAGGTTATAAATTAATTAAATAATGTCAAGTAAATGGCTTTATAATATGAATTTGTTTCTTTAAAAAATAAATATATAAATAAGATTAAAAATTAATTAATTTAAGCCACGTTTAGGGCCTTATAATATGAATTTATTTATTTTAATAATAAAAATATATAATTTAAATTAGAAGTTAATTAATTAAAGCCACATATAGGGCTTTTTAATATGAATTTATTTCTTTAAATAAGAATTATATAAATAAGATAAGAAATTAATTAATTAAAGCCAAGACTATGGATTTATAATATTAATTTATTTCTTTACTTAATAAATATATAAATAAGATTAAAAATTGAATAATTTAAGACAAGTATAGGTCTTTATAATATGAATTTATTTTTTTTTTAATAAATATATAAATTAGATTAGAAATTAATCAATTTAAGCCAAATTAATCAAATGCAAATGTTGTACTGCCAATTCTCCTTGTATAAATACCCCTCAGCTTATGGCCTGGCCAACTGCGATCAAAATTCGAAATATATTAAAAAAGAAAGCTTTTTAAAAACAGCATCACATTAGCCTTGACATCGAACAAATGTAGCTGTCACTGGCAGGTCTATAGGCCCCGACCGGAATACATTCAGTTTGCAGCCAGAGCTCGTCTGGAGCACAACTAACTTTTTAGTTTTCTTTGGCTTTAAATATTCAAAAAAAAAAGTTTCCAAAATTTATTTGTGAAAAAGGTAAAAAAAAATAGTTTTTTAAAAAAGTGAAAAAGTAAAAAAGTGAAAAAATGTGAAAAAAAAGCTAACAAAATTTTTGGTTTCTTTTCAGAAATTCTACGGCCGGTTAGCCGTCGTTTTCATCATTGTTGTGGTTATGGCACATTTGCGGTTTGTGGCACATTACACGTACAGAGGCTAGGGTCGATCAAGGCTATCAATTATGTAAGAATTGAGGTAAGTGATGTTTATTAATTAATTAAAAATAAACTTAACCCAAGTTCGTTTTTGTTTGCAGTCTTGGGCTTTTTATACACTACATACACTGGGAGTTCCTATTGGTTCTCTTAATTGCAATTATGTATTCCTGACAAAAAAAGAGCCAGAAATATGGTAAGAGAAGAAAGATGATATATATATATATTGTGACGGTGAGAAAACTAAATCAAAGTTAAGTTCTTTCAGATATTTACTACCTTTGAGTTCCTATTGGAACTCTTAACCAACACTTACCAAACGGACGGGCGTTCCTTTTGGATTTTCACAAAACAAAATCCAAATATGGTAAGAAAGAAATATTTTATATATATTATGACAGAAAAGGAAATGATATTATGATTTCTTTCTTTTTTTTTGCTTTTAGTTATTTACACTTTGGGGTTAGTGTATACAACATTACACACCATTTGTAATGGGCTATAAAGAGTGGATGGAAATTACGTACAATACTTTACAACTTCAATATACATACATATATATTTTGCATCCTTTGATCCTCGGGATTAAGGATCGGGATGGTAAGTGTTAGCAAGTTTGTTGCATTGTTTTTTAATTAACTAAAAATTAATATATTGCAGCACACTGTTAATCTTGCGTACGAGTTAAGTTTTATATATTGCGGAAACCAACCATGCTTGTTTCTCAGTCATATTCTTGCACAGGTAAGGAGTTGGCATCAAATATTTAAAGATTAATTAATTAATTACATTTTTTATTTTTAGCTTCTACACTTAAACAAACTGATATGTCTGCTTGATTTCTTGTGAGTTATTATCTATAATCTTAGTTTATTTTTTATTTATTTCTATCTTTCTTTGTTTCTTTAGCTTCTTGAGTTGGTAAACTAATAAACCAACTCTCACACACAACACACACACACTTAAAACACACATTTTGAACTGTCGATGGGACCAGTTTACGAGCAGCTTGGCATCATGGCTTGGCTTCTTTATAAAGCCAACTTATTAAGGATCACATCCAATTTCGATTCCCGCTCACCTGATTGGTTAATCGTTAATTGCTTGTCATAAAATGTTATGTCAAATAATAAAATGTGATCTTTAAAACTAAAAAACAAAAAAAATATAATAAATGGGAATGATCTTCAAGGGCTTCGGAAATATATTATTAGAAAAGTTTTTGATCTGGGCGGTGGTTGTTCTTGCAATGGGCTCCCCGCGCTCCAGGGTTCCAGGGTTCTTGGAGTTCCTGGGACTCCCCGGTCTAGGCCATCGACAAACACGTCGAACGCTACGAAGCAGATGAACAAACTTTGGCAAACAACACAACAACAGGACTGATGCGCAAACTTATTTATAAACGGGAGAAAATATAGCATTGAAAACCGAAGCATGGCCTACTCTACTCAAGAGGTTAATTATTATTTTTTTTTAAATATGTAGGGTAGACATTTAAGGAGCATATGTTGGTATGACAACAACGGCGTAAAGTACTTGTAACTAGATTATATATATTTAGCATTTTATTTCAAAATGTTAACCAAACTATTATATGACTTTCTTGTAAAGATACAAAAATGGGAAATTGGTAAACATAATAGCCTATTTCTGGATTAAACATAATTGTAGATTTATTTATTTATTATTATTTATTTTATTTTATTTATTATACGGTACTATACATAACAGGAAAGCCAGGAGATTTGAGACCATTGAAAAAGCAGCCTAAGAGTATGCTATCATATATTTCCAACAAACTTGGGTTCCTTAAATTGCATACTTTTGAACATTTTTCAATTGATTTTCTATTCACTCTTTAAAACAAAAAACTGTTGATTGTATATTTTATTATGAAAAATTGTACCAACAAACTTGAGAGGATAAATGTAGCATTGCATACTTTTAGACACTTTTTAAATTAATTTTCAATTCACTCTCTAACAAAAGTGCATTTATTTATAATATTCTTACAATTTTTACATTTATTTTAGTATATATTATTTAAAAACTATTATTTACTCCTTAAAAAACTATATAAACTTTACAAATTATTCTCAAATTTGTAGTAATTTTTGGCATAGATACTTTTGGCGTCTTGAACTGACCCAGAGAGATGATTACAGCATCCTCCTGGAAGGGTATAACGAAGCGTCGAGCAGCGGTGGCAGCTTAATGAAATTCTGTGCATATTCCGGCACACGCACACACGCACACACGCACACACACGCACAACCCAATGCCTTGGGTTTTTATGCATAACTGTAAGTTCGTTTTGTGCGATTGTCTTCCGTCCTCTGCCTCGGTCTCGGATAGTTGGCAAAGAGAGGAGCAAGCGAGAGGGCGGCGGCGGCGACGTGTACGTGATGTTCATATTTTCATAGATTCAATAATTTATAAATTTTATGCGCACACACATACACCTAGCTGCCCAGCCAGAGTGTGTGTGTGTGTGTGTGTGCGTGCGTGCATTGATCTGCGCTGATTTCAGCATCCATCCCATACCTAAATGTCCTTCGCTCTTGGCGTCCTGCCGTGCCTCTGTCTCGCAACTTATATTGGCATTCCGCTGTCTCGAAACTTTTTGCGAAGCGCCAGATCATCGCAGGCCAGCAGGAATTTGACGAGATGAGGCATGAGGAATTAATTCCATTTAACTTCGTTTATACCTTCGAGAACAGATTAAGTTGCGGAAAAAGCAATGAATTATAGAAAAATATACATAAGAAAACCTAAGGTTCAAGTTATCGATATATAAGAAACCTAATGATGAAGTTATCGATACATAAGAAAACCTAAATCAAAGTTATTGCATCTCTGTACTTATCGATTCTTGTAAAGATAGTCCGATATAGGTTTTAGAATTGGCATTTTAATAAAAAGGAAATCTCAAATTAAAATTATGATCGAAAAAAAAGAAATATATAAAAATATACATAAGAAACCCTAATGTAAAAAATAATCGATACATGAGAAAAACTATTATCAAAGTTATCGATACATAAGAAAACCTAATATCGAAGTTATCGCATCTCTATACTTATCAATTCCTTTATAGATGGTCCAATATCGGTTTTAGAATTGGCATTTTATTAAAAAGGAAATCTCAAATTAAAATTATGATTGAAAAAAAAAATATATAAAAATATACATAAGAAAACCTATGTAATATCAAAGCTATCAATACATAAGAAACCCTTTCATAAAAATTATCGATACATAAGAAAATCTAATATCAAAGTTATCGCACCTCTATGCTACTCGATTTCTTTAAAGATAGTCCGATATCGATTTTAAGGTTGAGATTTTGATCAGGAAATCTCAAATTAAAAATAAGAAGAGTTAAAGTAGAAAAGATGCATTTATCGATATTTATTCTAAAAAAAACGATTTTAAAATTCGAATTTATATATAATATAAATCATTGCCAATTCAGATTAATATGTACTTATAACATGATTTTTCAGTTTTTTTTATAAGATTTTTGTACCCCTGCTTGCTGCTGGACTTTCGACAAACATTACACTGGGCCCAACAACTTGCAACAAATCGCTAAAAGGCAATGAGTGGGCTAAAAAGTGTTGGCCAGAGGAGGAGCAGGAGGAGCAGAAGGAGGTGGAGTCCTTGGCATCGGGGGACATAACAACATGCGATACACATACGACAATGATGTCGACCCGCCGCCGCCGCCGCCGCCGACACTTTCAGTTTTTTAACTCAATTTTCAATAAAAACAGTACAGTACACACAAAACTTTTTCCCTCGCTTTCGCCTCTCGCTCACTTTGTTGTTAACTTAATTTCGTTTGCTGTTGCGCTGTTCAGTTGGCAGTTTCGCAGGCTAAAAGCATTTCATTGTTGTCCAACTCTTTTCCCACGTTTTCCCCAGCTGTTGTTGTTGTTTTACATACACAGGCGAGTGTGTGTGTGGGTGTGTGTGTGTGCACCCATGTTACACGCACTGAGAGTTTCCACTTACAGCGGACTACAGCTTCCGGAATGAAACGAAGTTATCGCCGCTTCTGTGTGTGTGCGGGGGTGTGTGGGTGTGCAGTGTATCTGGAGGTCGCGAAAACCCATTTTCCACACACATCGGATTGATAATTGAATTGATCGATTGGACGATCCGCTAAATTGCAGTTTCCTATGTACATATGGCGGCAAGAAAGGTCCTGTTTCTAGTCCTTGTCCTGGACTTTTTCTAACAGCTGTCATTGCTCATTATGGACATAAATTCACTGAGGTGGACCTGAAGATCGGAGTAAGTAACTAAATCAACTTGCAGCTCTCAGAGATGGTTTTCTTTTTTTTAAGAAAAATAAATATAAAATACTAATAATAATTATGTATGGGGTTTGGTTTACTAATAATAATAATAATAAAAAATCCAAAATATAAAAACAATTTAATTGCTTGACAATTGTTTAAGTTAATAAGCTTTTACAGATTATACATAGCTTTACTTAAGGACCACACTGCGTATGGGTAATATAAACATTACTTATACGTCACTCAACTTGACTTTATATACCTCTTTTAAAGCAGGTATTCTGATACTTGAAAATATCTTACAGACTTCCTTTATTTCCTTGTGGGAGCCATAACTAATTTCTTAATATAAATAATAAATAAATCAAAATATATTCAAATTAAAAGAAGAATTTCCTTTCCCTTAAGGTCCACTCTGGCCACAACATTGTTTCTTATCATTTTTACTCACTAATCACTCTCGAATAACAGGCCAGTGTCGACGGCGTTATAATAAAAATAATGATGTGACATAAAAAACAAAAATTCCTCGGCACAATATGTGGCAGTGCCTTTTCCTCCTTTGGACTTCACTCCCGTGTCCCACCCACCCACTTGGATGTATTGTCATAAATCTTTCATTGATTGCAAACGAAGACATCGAACAATGGGAGAGAGGGGTAAGGAGTGGGGGGAGGGTGTCGTGAGGTATTGAGTGTCGCCTGTATTGGTGGTTGGTGGGGTGGTGGGAGGGAGGACTCGTGTCGTGTGGCAAAATAGAAATTGTATAAAGCGGCCAAGCTGAAATAGATATAAATATTTTAGCCATCGTCGCCAAGGCAGCTGAAGAGCAGTAGGAAAATGCCAAGGCAAAAGGCAAAAAGGCTGTTGTTGTTGCCTCTTGAAGTTGTTTTTTTAATATATTGTTTATATTGTGCCACACATATACCCTTTCTTTCAATATCATTAAAAGAGATATTAAATAATTATTTTTAACTTGCTTTGAGGGTGAGTTATAATTGTTATTAATTAACACCTGAAGTTCTTCTAATTTCTTAGATTTTATCAGCCATAAAGAAGAGACTTTCCCGCTTCGATCTATGCATATATCTATGTATATATATAATGCCACGTATTGCCATTGTTTGTCGGTGGCAACCACTTTTTTGTGTTCGTTTATCTTGTTTATCGTGGATTTCATTATGGCCCTGGTTGCGTGTCTTTTGCTTTGCGGTGGCTTATGCCGCCATTCGATTTTGAAAATGTAAATCTCTTGTCGTCGTCGTCGTCGATGTCGATGTCGATGTCGATGGGTTTTTTCCTGGCCTTTTTCTTTGGCATTTTCCCTGGCATTTTTCCCCTGTAGCTGCACAAGATGGTGGCTGATGAGATGGCGGCGGCGGCATCGTTTGTCAACATGTCGGCGGCGCTGATTGGTGATTTTGATCTGAATTATTAAGTTGCTTTTAATGCGTTCGCTTTTGCTTTTGGCGCTCTGACTTGACTTGACTCTCCTTGCCTTTGCCTTGGCAACCGTTTCTACTTTTTCGCTTTTCTTTGGCACACTTTTCCCACTGTCGAGGAAATCATTAGAAGGCATTTCCCCTGGATTCTCTAGGACACAATTTATTTACCTGCAATTATGTAAGAAGTTCACAAGGAAAAAGGCGGCAATTAACCTAGTTTTTAAGGTTTGCGAAATATATTATAAGAAAATGTATTAAGAGATAGCTTTTGGGGGGGATAAAATATAAGTAGAAAGGGGATGCTCATTTTGGCAGGACTTCATAAAATATGCCAAAGCGGACTCTATCAAAATGCTGGTCTTCGGTTTCGGTTTTTGGGGGGGAGGGGAGAGGAGGATTTGGTTTCGGTTTCGATGTCCGTGAAAGGAGCAAGGGAGCCAGGGAGCCAGGGAGCCAGGGAGCCCAAGGAGCAGCAACTAAGCAAGTAAATTGAGACACGACGGACACGTGAGTTTGATAGATTGAAGGATGTATGTATGTATGTACATGGTACGCACACTAACACTAGTAGACTGCTTCCTTGCAGCGATGGCATCCTTCGCCGTCTTTGCTGTCCTGCGCCTCAGCCTCTCTGTGTGCGTATTTCATTAACGTCGCCTTTGAAAATCCATTCATTTATCAAAAGCAAACTTCAAACACGCACAGCTACGTGTGTGTGTGTGTGTGTAGTATCCTGTCTGTCTGCTGTGTGTGTGTGTGTGTGAGTGTGTGTATCCTGCAACAATTTAGCAGGCAGCATCGTAAAAACGACGAAGGCGGCCAAAGGGATCAATGAAGTATGCCTAAGAATCTGTCATTTATGACACATGACATACTTTATGAGACCAGCAGGCAGGCAGGCTGGCAGGCGCAGGATCCTGACTTCAGGCACCAGCCACGAAAGGACCTAGCTAGCCTCGACTCGTCTCGGATAATAACAGCGGCGATAATAAAGATAAGCCAAACGAAACTTGGCCAAAATGCAATTGAAAGTTTTGCTCTTGGCAACTTGACGCCGTCGTCCGAAACATAAAATCCGTGTCCTGCGGCTGTGCGTGTGCTACACACACACACACACACATATGGCCTTCCTTCCGTCATCCATCCCTTTCCTCCCTCTCCTGATCCTAGGCCAAATTCATGTATGTATTTGTAACTCTTGAAATCTGCTCGTAAATCTCATAGACTTTGCTTTATCGAAGCCTCTCTGCTGCTGTGTCCTGTGAGCTGAGCTGTACTTGTGTGTGTGTTGTTGTTGCTCCTTGTGGCTTGTAATCCTTTTTGCCTTCTTCCTTTCTTTTTTTTTTTTGCTCGTAAAGCGCCTGGGAATTTATATTTATGGTTTGCCATGTTATACACACACTCTTGAAAATATGCCGCCGCCTCATGCCTCCTCCTTTTTCTTTTTTTTTTTTTGGCCAATATAATGCGCTAATTTTGTGTAGCATTTTCGGTTTTTTGGCATATGGAACATGAAATTATACGGCTTTGACTTGATTTGCTCTGATTGACTTCGGGTTCTCTTTTATTTGTTTAAGGCGGAAATTCTTCAAAGGAATATTTTTCAAAAGCCTCAAATTTATGTTTTTTGCAAGTATTTAATAGATTTTTTCATATTTCATATGTTTTGTTAGTTTATAATGGTAGAAATGTGTAAATAATAATGCTTAATATATTTGTTATAAATTTATGTATTTTATTCTAAGTTTAAAAAGGTAAAAATGTGTAAATACTACTGCTAAATATATTTTACAACGCCTAAATGGGTAAATAGTAAAATATACTAATTTATATCTTCTTTTTCTGGGTCTAAATTGGTCTAAATAATAATTCACTTGAGGTTTTCTTGATAGAATTGATATTCGATATTGTTGATATTTTTAAACGACATATATTACATTAAAACCATTAGGAAAAGTATTTATGGATTTTTAATTAAATTTAAGATAATAAAATGGTTGAATGTAGATTGATTTTCATCAAAAAATAAACAATTGAACAGTTATTTCTTTGAAAAATAACAAAGGAATATATATTAATTATTATTATATTATATTTTTTAGTTAAACCTTAAGAACTACTTCAAAATAACAAAATATGAGACCCATTTCTCAAATGTACTATTATTAAAAAAATCGATCATTCGCTATATTGATTTTTGTATCGATATTTTCCCATCACTATTTATTAAGGAACCAATATTTATATATGAATAGAAAACTTTTTTTTTTAGATATTTAAACGTAGACTTTGCCTATTCACTTTTTTCCATGATTATTTTGAATATATGTATATTCTAAATATATTGAATATATGTTTAAATATATAATTCTATACTTTTATAAATTTTGTATTTCAATTCATCAATCTTATAAATATAAATAAAATATAAAAGGTAATAAATGATAAGAAAAACCTTGAATAAAAATTACATAGAACTGACCGCATCGCTTGACTTTTTCCTATTTTAATGCATTTTGTGGTTTATGGAAAACACTCTTTCGTCTCCGCCTCCTTCCAAGCACCCACCACTTCCTGAGAACCAAGAGGTCTGGCCAAAAACTCAACTCAGGCGGCTCCCCTGCTCTCAAAAACACCCTCCCCCTCCCCATCCAGCCTGGTCAAGTCTGCAACTCCTGCTCCATTTCCCAGAGAGTTCGATGCGTATTATGAATTAAGCACAAGGCAATAATTGCAAACTACTGAAGCATTTAATATTTTGAGTGCATTTCCGCGTTTCCCACCGTTGACCAATGGAAATAATAAAAAAAAAAAACGAGAGAGAGAGAAAAAATATTAAACGAAAGGCAGCAGCAGGAGGAGCAGGAGCATAAGCTGGCCAAAGGATCTGGCTGTAGATGTGTGTGGAGAGTGCGCTGGGGGAGACGAACCACCCGAAAACCCCAATCCCATTGAAGCGGATGGAAATCGAAAGTTGCAGGGGCGACTGCGAATCGAAATCTGGACGGGATTGGGCAAGGGGAATGGGCATGGGGATTGAGCCGCCGGCGGCGTAGCAAGAGGTCAGTTCTCAGTGGGCCGTTGACTGGCCGTAAAGTTAATAAAGAGCCCCGAAGGGCGATAAACAATTTGCGCTGGCGAAAAGTCGTGGCATCATACCACAGGGGGGAGTATGTATACATATACATATATACATATATATATTGAGCGGGGGGAGGGAGGGGAAAAAGAGCGCTTAAGGCGGACCAACGGACTGCGAACTTGAAATTCTAATTGGCATTTTATGCCGGACGAGGCAGAGGCAAAGGACGAGACGGGGACGAGGACGAGGGAAGAGGGCTCTGATTGGGGTCCAGATCCGTGGTCCAGGTCCCAGGTCTTCTCCCTCGGAACAGGTGTGAAATCGTTGACGAATTCTCACGAATACGTTTAATCCGCTTTCGGATTTTTGCAGTTGGCCACTGACGTTGCTACGTCCGTGCCAAGGATTCGGCTGGAATGGACACAGTCAGGCTTCCGGAAAATGCATCCCCAGGATTTTTTACACTTTAATCTTTGTTGGAAAATTATTAATTCTTTGCTTAAGAGCTTAATAAAGTTTGTTTTTATAATTTTTCTTACATGAAACTGTAGTTTTTCATTGAGAAAACATTTTTCTCGCCTAACTTTAGGGAATAAAAATTGCTTGTGTAATTAATTGTAGAGTTCCTAGCCATGTCTAGTAGCTTAATTTTAATTTTTAAAGGTTTCTCATTAACGAGACTGTACTGTATAGCGACCTCGGCCGCTTTGCATTTTGTGGGCGATATCATGTTGGATTAAAAAGACGGCGATGCTGCTGCCTCCACCTATCCATCGTACTATATCCTTCACGTCCTTCATCCGGCTGCCCTGGAAATTAATTTCGTGCACATGTCCTGCAGCCTTTTTGCCGCAAACTTTGTTTGGCGCTCGCTCACACACTCACACTCACACACACACTATAATATCGGGTGAGCTCTGCTCCTGGTCCTGGTCCTGGTCCTTCTCCTGCTCCTGGCCACTTGACCAAATCGCCACAGCCTCTCACGTGTTGACCGCAAATGTTAAAGCGGCGTGACTTTATTCGATTATATGGCGGGGTGGCTACGTAAAAACATTAGAGCCCCGGATCCGTTTTAGCATAACACCCATTGTTGCCACGAAATGAAATTAAAACCCATTGCGAGCTACACAAAGGCACTTGGCGAAAAGAAGGTGCTTGGAAAATGGTTCAGGAAATACAAATAAATTGCAGTAAAAGAAATTTTCGAAAATGTCCATATTCATTCAGGAAATCAGAAATTTTACAAGCTTTGCCATTCGCCCTGAAATATATCGATTATCGAACTATGCCATGTCAATGCCATCTCTAAAACAGGTGACTTCCTTTTTTTAATTTTTGATTGCTTTTTAAATTATGATTTTTTTCGACATAAAGATGAAGGGGAAAACAGCTCAAGGATAATGCAAAGCTCATTGACTTGATCGGGGTAGAAAGCCATGAGGACTTTTCATGCTGCTTTGAAGACATTTAAATATAAACAAACACAACCTGCAGTTTGTGCCATTCACATGTCGCCGATTAAGGAATATTAATCTAGGAATTACATACATTCAAAATATGATATGTTCAAGGAATCAGGTCAGATTCAAATAAGTTATATAATAATTTAAATCTGTATAAATATATATTTATTAATTTAACTTCATTATCGTCTTACCCCCATCCATTCCTGCAGCCTCAATTTTCCAGCTTCCAGTTCCAGCATTCACCTCGAAAACGATTTATTTTGCAGTGCGTAAAACTCCGCGTCGAGTGCGCTGACAGATATCGAGTTGACGAACAAGTTTGGGACAAGTCCTGGAGATTAATTTGCTCCTTGGGCGGCGGCGTTTGGTCCCCTGGGAGAGAGGGCTTTAGCCCAAACACCCCGGGTGTGTGTGTGTGTGTTGTTGTTTGACAACTCGTTCTTCATCGTCATACGAGCGCGGGGGCATAATCGTAAAAAAGAAGTCTGCAAAATGTCCATAAATGCCGATTAAATCTTTATTTTCCGCCTTGGCGCACGCAGCTCGCGAATAACTCGAATCCTTGATGAGGGTTGTCCTCCGGTTATTCGGATATTTCGGTTATTTTGGATATGGGGATATATTTTGGAAAAAACCCCGTTGTTGACTGTTGACAGACATGTGACAGCGGCGGCGTGAGGCGGTCGCGCGATCGTGCAACCTGATGATTTAATAACTCGCCCAAGGATTCGGATTATGAATGCCCCTTTTTCGGGAGGACAATGACCGGAAGGATAGAGGCGAAAAACGGCAAAGGGGTGCTGCTAATGGGCAAGGCAGTGGTGGCAAGGGGAAGTATGTACCTAGGGTATTTGGGTACATTTCTTGGTACCTTTTAAAAAATATATATTATAAGAAGGATAACTAACAAGGAAGTTATGCCTTTACAAGTACCCAAAAAAATTTAGTTTCGATTTACTTTAAGCAAGGATCATATTCATTCAACGATATTGTACCACTTCTAAAGGAAATGCTATAAGTTGTACCCTTACAGGATAACACAGGATAATTCACAACCCTGTTGATGGGTGGAGGAGGGGGTTGCAAATTTGCCTCAAAAACTAACCACCCAAAATAACGGTGAGACATCATCACGGCGTTTTCTCTTCACTTTCAGTTGTTGCTTTTGTTGTCATTGTTATTATTGTTGTTGTTGTTGTTGGTGTCACCGCAGCGTATCCTGCCCCGTCTGTGTGTGTGTGTGTGTGTGTGTGCAGCGTGTGTGTGATTGATGACAACTCGAATAAGCGATGATTGATGCTTATTTTACACTTTTCGCTACAACACACGGCGACACATGTTTATTTGGCTGCGAGTATGGGTGTCCTTGTATGTGTGTGTGTGTGTGTGCGTGAGATCCTGGATGATTTTTTTTTTTTTTGCAAGCTGCAGCGGCGGGCGGCGATTGAAGCAGCAGCAGCGGTCAACAAAATAGTAAGGAATTAAGGAAAAAAAAACATGAATATGTATATAAAGCGCAATAGATAAGGTTTATATGGAAAATTGGGTTGTAAAACTATTTTAAAAATATCCTATCATTGATAAAAATCTAAAAATCATAATATAACGCCCAAAAATATTGATATTTTTTAATATTTATCACATTTTAAGTTGAAATATTGTTATAAAGGCTATATTGGTTTATGAAAATATTTAAAAGATATCTTATTGATGATATATCGATTTAAGAATAAAAAATTATAATACATAGCACAAAAAATATATATATTTTCACATATTTTTCACCCTTTTAGTTAAAATATCGATATGGAAGCAATGTTGGTTTATGTAAATATTTTAAAAATATATGTTCAATGATAAAGAGATATTAAAAATGGAAATATTACAATATATAGCCAAAAAAGTATTGATATATTGACTTATTTTACACATTTCAAGTTGAAAACTTCTTAAAAGCATAGAATTTATTTTGGTTTCTGTTAGTATTTAAAAAAAATATCTTATCGATTATGTATTGCTTTAAAAATCTCAAAAGCATCGTTCAAAAATATCGATATATTTACCTATTTACCACATCCTTAAATGTCAAGCGATGCCTCAGCATTTTTCATTATTCTTTCGACGCGTCTCAGAGCAAGTAATACTTTCCTGAACTTTCTAATTTCTGTAAAATTTTCAATATTTCCAAGTGAAAAAAGGAAACCAGAACATAAAGAAACATTTAAGTGTTATTTCAACAAATTCGTTCAACAAGAAAGGTAAGAGAAGGACACTTATTATCCCTAGGGAATTTATCATCTACATATATAATTTGGTACAGAATCGCACCCTAACCCATTTAGACGCCATGAATAATTCCACGCTCAAGCAGCCCCTATTCTCGCCCGAGGGTCGCCTCTATGAGGTGGAGTACGCCATGGAGGCGGTGGCCTATGCAGGCGCCAGCGTGGCCGTTCTGACCACTGACTCCATCGTGGTGGTCGCCGAGATCGAGAACCGGAATCCGCTTGTCGACACTTCGCTACAGCCGGGACGCATATTTATGGTGGACAAGGACAATGCCTGCA
>JAEIIU010011553.1:0-20131 GCA_018874675.1 Drosophila baimaii | reverse complement strand
GAAAAATCTTTTATAAAAAGTAACAAATTATCTGCAAGGGTATATAAACTTCGGTTCCGCCCGAAGTTAGATTTTCTTACTCGTTTTAAATTTATTTAAATACAAATTATAGCTAGAGAAAGTAATAGTTTTTTAAATAGTTAAAGCCAAAGAGTATTACAACAAATTAGGATGTTTTTCATCCCTTTCTTGACACAGCCTTGCTTATTTGTAATGAAATAAAATACTCTGACACACTGCTTTAATAAAATATATTTTTTTAAACAAGTTTGTTAACCAAGAACTTTAACATTACCCCATAAAAACCTTTATAACTCTATGCATGGCAAAGAAAACCGTTTGTAACCGAATTGGTAATTTGTGCTCTCGTGCTGGTGAGCAATTTTGTGGATGTGTCCAAAAGCAAATAAATATTACATTACGGCAAACACACAGAGAGGAGAAAGGATTGCGGGCTTAATGTTAGGGTTCGTGGCCATAAAAATATATGAACAACTGTAAATGCAAGTGCAATATTTGCATGCTGCGTAAATATTTACAAAAATTTTCTTTTGATTTATTTGAGTGGAACTAATTGTGGGCGTTGAACTGCAAAAAAAACCGAAATAAATCATAAATTTGCCACACAGACCGATAAAGATTTGCGATAAAAAACAGTCGAGGAATACACACTATTTATATATTTGTGTATATTTACATTTTGCATTGTCATACTGAACTTTAGCTTACTGCGACTGACGGTGAGTGGAAATTATTTAATTAAACAATCATCAGATAAATTGAAACAGACAACTCGACCACCTCCCAGTGACTGACCAAGGAGAGGAGCTTCGTGTCTATGAAAAATTAATTTGCCGTATTTATTCTCCGCCAAAACAAAGGGCAGAAGAGACATTTGCGTGTCTGAGGCCAATTTGTTGTTGGCAAAACAAAGAAAGTGGCAGAAATTTAACACTTACCAAAGTCACATGAAACTCCGCCAGAGTTTTTCGGGTGGCGGGAAATTCCACAGAGAGCGGCAAGGTCGAATATAATTGGGAAAAATTAGGAAAAATTACAGTTGTCTTGGAGCATCCGAAAACCCAATTAACACATGCTATCATCTCGCATTTCCCACAAATCCCCGCTCAAGAGCGGCGGCAGCGACAGCAGAAGAAAACAGAGGAAAATTGCAATTTAAAAAATAATTATGGAAATGTCTGGTGCCGGCAAACTGCTGGCAGGCAGCTTCAGAAGGCGCTAAATGTTAATGAACATTATAAAAACAATTGCGAGTAATTATAATTTGAATGATAATAGCGAAACTTCTTAATCCCCGCCACGGTAATTTTTATCACTCTCCCCCCTCCCCCTCCGTCCCTTTTCCACTCTCAAAAGAGAGTCAGGGACAAAAGCGGAAAATGTGAAAAATGCATATTAAAGGATGCCGAAAGGAAAACACGCTGCCAGGAGACAACGAACGCAGGAACGTAGGGCTCCTCGCGCTCCCATAGTAATTACAATTCCAAAGCGAAATGAAACCTCAACAAAAAAACAAAAAAACGCGGAAAGCCGATCTTAACTCAAAGAGAAAAGCGGGAAAAATTCGCAAAAATAGCAGGGCAATGAAAATAATATGCCAGGGAACCGCATTCAGCTTATGAACAAAAGAGTTGGCTGTGAATTGCTGCAGAATTGGAATTGGTTTATGATAAGGATGAAAATAATTTTAAATGAAACAAAAACACATAAAATTCCTTTAGAAAACAGTGATAAAATGGTCTTGGATTATTCTAAATATAATAAAAAATACTTCACATATTTATTTTACATTATTATTAGAAATTATTTCTTGATATTCCTAATGTTTCAATATATCTGACAATATCTTAAAGACTTAATTTCATTGGGGGGCTCCTCTAGGGACACGCTAGAAACTGTCTTGGCATCACATGAAAATTAATTCTAATTTGCAGCTCCACCCAGAAATGACCGCACACACCCTGCCCCCCTCTCCCGCAGCCGGACGTGGAGCTCATCAGGAATCCTTCGGCGCCAGAGACGCCGCTGCCCACTTTGCAGCTAATTATTCAGATGAAATAGCCCGGACGGGAAGGGATGGAACAAAAAATCGAGGCCAGCGAAAAATCAAACAACGAAATTGCCACTTGCAATTTCTCGTCACGTTCGAAACTTAATTAGTACATCAGACCATCAGCGCCGCCGAGATGCGGCCAGGGAGCTGGGCGAAAGAGCTGAAACTGTAGTCCTGCGGAGGCCGAGGCTGTCATAAGGACGTCATGTTTCTTAATTAGTTCTTTCTTATCATAACTTTGTGCGAAGCGTTTGGACTTGTAGACGGACGCTTCATTAGCGCGGCCATTCAAAGCCATCAGAAAACTTCTTAGATGGTCACAGAATTCAATATATCAAGTATTGAAATGGAATATATAATAAACTGCTCTTGGTTAAAGCCAAGAAATTAAGTTCTTACCTAAAGGCATTACGACTAAAATATTCTTTTAAGTAATTATAAGGAGTTTGTTGTCATAAAAAGGTATTTTTGGTATAAGGTACATCGATAATAATATAATAAAATTATATATTTAATACCTAGCTACCAATGTGTGTTATGTATCTTCCTTTGACAATCTGTGAAAAGATTCATGAATCTTAGTTCTTTTTTCTTAGGCATTTACCTGCAATTATCTCTCAGAACAGCCACTAAACAGAACTATTATCTTTGCCCTCCCAAAAAGATTTTATAAGTTTGCCTAACTCTTCATATCTTAAGTCCATTTATTCCGAGTGTATTTCCCTTTCGCCGACAGGGGTAACCTGCATAAGCGATGATTTCCCAGCCACGGCGTTCACCTTGAGCCCGCCCCCCGCCCCCCATCTTGGATCAGTTACGATACGGCACAGGAAGGATGCGCAAGAGCTGGAGGAGGAGCTGGTAGGGGGGCTGGCCAGGGAAAATACCGGCCCCGGGGCACACCGCTCTAGCGCTCCGCTGTGCACATATTCCGTAGCTTGGCATGCCGCACACGTAGAAGATTTCCGCACGAATTCGCAAAGCAACTCTTGATCCCTTTGACTCAGCCGGCGACATGTTTTCTTTGCCATTCTCTTTGATGTTTACAAATTACACCGAAAGTTGGCAAACAAATTTTCTTATTCACTTTTTCCCGAGTGCACACAATGAAATGGGCAGCCCAAAAACCTCCGAGCCCCACAGCAACGAAAACTAAACTAAACCAATGGATTGGCCCTGGGACGAGGATTGTTGGATTTGGAGGAGGATTCTCGGGGTAAAACGATGAGAAATGCCTGCGAATGTGCCAAGTGAAATTGCGACCAAGAGACAAAATTGTGTAAATACATTTACAATGCATTCTTGAGCGCTGGCCAAATACGAAAACTTCGGAATCGATTTGGCAATTGGATTTCCCGCAGATTATAGAGAGAGAGAGAGATGAATGGTCTCCGCCATTCAGCGCAGAGAGGAGCAGCTTCAGCACTTCAGCCTCGGCACTTTGATGCCGGGAAAAAGGGTCCTTTGACGAGTGGAGCCCGAAACTAAAACAAAAACTTTTTAAATTCCTCCAATTATATTTTTACGCTATGGAAGCAGCTCTGATGCCGAGCTTCGACTTCGTATGCTGATCTGCTTCTGGCCAAAGCCAACGCACACACACAAACACTACTCGCAAACTTTCAGTGCAAATGGGGAAGGGGGGTGGTGTGGGAGTGTGTGTGTGTGTGTGTGTGTGTGAGGGACTCCATTTGCGAAAACAACAACGATAAAAACATCTTGAGGTCTAAGGATGAGCAAACTTTTTTGTTCACTCATTCATAAGTTTTTAATTAAATTGCCGTCACATTTTGTTTTTTTACCATTTTTTGTTTGGCACACAGAGAGAGAGAGAGATGCTTTCTTTTAATGAAGCCAACGTTGATGTTTGATATGGTGTGCAAAAAGGATTGCTAAAGGAATTTAATATTTATTATTGTCAAGCATATTTCATTAGGTAAAATCTAGACAAAAGTATGAAAGGGGAAATATCTTTTTTATGAGGTTAAACACATTTTAGGAATTTCACAAGAAATCTGGGGCACCTTTTTCTCTGAATGAAGGTCTCGCAGGATATGTGTATTACAGCGTTGAATACTCTGCCTGTTTCCTTTATTTTATTTCAAGTTTTCACATTCATAAATGAAATTAAAAAGTAATTTTATTTAAAGTTACATTTAACGATTTTTTGTGATATAATTTTGGCATTAAAAACACTCATTGTAAACGTTTATAAAGTCAAAGGAATTAGGATAGGTCAAAAGTTTAATCTTATTAGATTTTTTAGCCCCACCTTACATACTCCATTTTCCTTTTTAATTTCCTGAAAAAATGCTCAGAATTACCTGTGAAAAACTAGCTTAGAAAGCCCCTCCAGCGGCAAACCCTTTTTGAATCTGGCTGCCGATCTTAATTGTTTGTTGTTTTCGCTGCTGTCGCGGCTTCTGCCCCTCGACTTAATGTTTTTTTTTTTGATAAGCTCTCTTTCGTTTTGTTCAATTGAATGGAATTTTTTCGGGCCATCGGCAAGCGGACGAAGGGTAAATAATTGCACGCGATGTATACACGAAAGGTGAAACAAATTTCTGCGAAGGGGTGTGCAAGGACAAGGGCAAGGGGCAGCGCGGGCAATTAAAACAAGGGCAATTTAGCAATGAACATAAACGTAAATGTTTTTGGCACCCGCTCGTGAATGAGGCGTTAATAGTATTTACACAGCTGTTAGTATAACGCCCATAGACCGCTCATAAAATAAATATCTTAGATTATGGCCAAAACTGCTGGTGAAACGTCAAGTGAACAGACGTCAATATATGCACAGAGGGAAAATATATTAGTATAAGGATATAGAATATTTCTGTCAATTTTAGGATTTTATTTGCTCTCATCCGTGAGCAAAGAAGTCTCTTAGGATATTTCTTTAATTTCTAAAATATTTGTATATTTTTATTAATATTTGCTTCTCAATTAGAAATTATTACACTTCAAAAACAGTCTTCTAGAAAGTATTTAGATCATGAACAGAAGGAAAATATATTAATTTAATAAGGATAAAGAATACTTCTGTCAGTAATTGGATTTTCCGTGCTTTCATCCCTGAGCCAGTGAAGTCTCTTATAATTTTTATACAATTCTTTAAAATATGTCTCAACTGTTATGATATTTTCTTCTTTGTTAGAAATTATTACATTCCCAAAACAGTCTTCTAAATAATATTTTAGAGGTAAACAAATACTTTTCCCAAAAGCCAGAATCCTTGTAATTGAACTGCCACATTTTTCCAGCTGCGAAAAACGCAGCAACTGACAGTTCTCGGAAAATGCAGAGGAAATGTGGTGAGTGCATATACCAACTGAATCCAATCCGTTGAGCTGGCGGCTCAATCGTCAGTGCCATCAATCATGTGATTGACAGTCGGGCTTAGCTAGCTGAGAGCTTTCCCCTCTCCTTCCTCACTTGTAATCGAGGCCAGTTAACCCGAGCAGAGCCGAAAGAGGAGGCCCGGAGAGAAATTAGCAACATAACCGGATTTCGAATTTTCCAAATGCAAAGTATTTTCAAATTCCAGCTCAAATGCTGAGATGCTGAGCCCTCTCGTCTGATCCTGATCCCGATTCACAGGCTGAAAGCCCCAGTGCCTACCGGCCACTGGCTACTTCCGTGGCCAGGACAATGGCCGGGCAGTTGGACAAAAGCGAAAAGCCAAAAGAAAAGGCAGGCAACAAAGGCGGAGAGAGAGGGAGCCAGGAGCAGGAGGAGGAGGAGGAGGAGAAGGAATAAGGCACAGAGCCAGGGAAACATGGCAAAAACCGTATGGCCAAAATGGATAAGCTTACAATGCCAGTACCAGCACCAGTCCCAGCCCATTCCAAAGAAAATGGCATTTTCACAACCCTCCCTGCCTCCCAGCAATCCACATCCTTCCTGGCTCTCGCTTTTGTGAACCAAAAAAAAAGAACTGGGGAAAATGCAAAGAAAAGGACGAGGGCGAAAAAGTTTCGGGGGGTACGAGGGGCAGCGAGGAGCCAGCGAGGCGCATCCTCTGGGGGTGACTTAAATAAAATTTGTTGATTTTATTGAAAAGTGATGATGTGTCAAATTTTTTATCGCATTACCAGAGCGCGGCTCTTATTTTGCTTTTAACCTTGCCATTTGCATAAAATTCGCATTGAATAGACACATTAGCATTCTTAATGGCGTGACCGCTGGAAGTCATTTGGCTCGCCTCGAAGGTCCTTCGCCATCACGCCCAGAAATTTATCAATGCCGCACACGTTTGGGTTGCGAAAGGTCCTGGACCCAGAACTCTAAGCCCCCGAAAACCCCAGGCCCCAGTCCCCGGTCCCCGGTCCCCAGTCCTCAGTCTCCAATCCCCAACCCCAAATCCAAGCTGAGGCGCATTCACTGAAGTGACAAGTGAGCAATATGTCTGGATCGCTTCTTGTCCGGGTTTTCTATTGGGGGGAAATTTAGGGTCCTGCACTGATTTTTAAGACAAATTGAACAGCGTGTCAAATGGCTTGGCTCTAGTTCAGCTTTTTGCTTGTTTAGCTTCTGGGATAGTGGAATGAATTATGTGCTTAAGAAATTTATAGTTCATTGATGGTCGTTCATTTTTGTCAGTAACGAGTATATATTGGCTTTGAGAAAAGCCTTCTTCGGCTTGGGAAAGTTTAGATTGGAAAATTATGGTTTCCTAAAGTCTATTTTATGATTAAGTATATTTTTATATTTATATTTATTGGATTAGCGACCTATAATATTTACTTTGACCGTTAACAAACTCGATCTCGTCTGCCAAGGTTTTCTTACCGATAGAACGCCATCATTATTATTTAGCGTGTCGCAGAATGCAGACTTGAGAATTTTAGGTGCACTCTTCGCATTAACTTTTGCATTTTTTTAATGTTTTCATATAGACTTTAATCTCCTCTTACTCTTTTAAAAAATAAAGACCTATTTAAGGTTTGCGTAAGTGTGTTTAATATTTTTAATAGGTTATTATTTATATATTATTATAATTCACTGCTAAAATAGTATTACATCCCCTCTAAATATATATCATCAAGCCTAAGCTGAAAAAATTATCGCTACAATAAACGCGAAACCCCAAAGAAGAACACATGACAGCACTTGGTCCTGTTGGCGGGAATCTCTCCCTCGGTGGTCATCTCGACCAAGGCCTAAATGAGGAGAAATGCTTTTGCATTAGAGCGCATCCTGGCCATAAATAACATGACGTTTCATTAGCCTGGCGAAATGAAAAGCTATGATCGCCTAGCCAGCTGCCAGGGACAATCAAGGGAGTTATTCTGGCCAACTCCGGTTACCAATGCTGCCCAACTGCTGCGGGCCAAGTGACTATATGCACAGACGAGGTCGTTTCGATAGTAGTAATAGCAAAGAAATTTAAATTCTGGCTTAAATATTATTTATAAAAGGTATAGGGTTATGAATAAGATTAACACAAAGATATAATACCATTTATAAAGGAAAGAAACTCAAGAATAATTCCTTAATCCTCTTGGATAAATTTATTTTATAGGAAAAAAGGTTAGGCAATGCCAGAAGGTTCTCTGCAGTTAGAGATTCATATCTTTTACCATACATTTTTGCTTCTAAAATACATCTAATTGCTATTTCCTTGAACGCCTCCGTATGTGTGCGAGCTCCCCGACAGCTGTCGGCGCAGGTGTTTTAATCACGGCGAGCTGGGAAGCCGTAGTGGCCCCCGCTTGCCCCGTTCTCCCTTGCCGCAGAGCGTATAAATTTTCATTTCCATTTTCATGGCTCAACAACGCACGGAACGCAGCAGTGTAAGGAGGCCGTGGCGGGCCGGCTCGCCATTTGCCTTTGTCGCTTTTTATTGCCTGCACTTCATTTGTTACGCAATTCGGACCCGGGGCGGTACGGATACCGAAAAGTGCTCATAAAGCGAGTGCGGTAACAGGACCTCTTTGGGTTTTAGGCGACCGCAGAAAGTTAATTAGAATTAATGCGTTTGCCTGGCCCAGAATCGCATTTAACTGCAGCCGTTGTAGCGTTTTCTCTATGTTATATGTTTACATTTAAATGCCAATGGGTTCAGGGCACTGGGTTCTCCGTTTGCGGCCCGGGTCCTACGCCATTTGCCAAAATGGTGTGCAATAATCATTTCTGTGTGCGAACAGGCGCACGTAGACGTCATCGTGACGCTCTGGAGCACCAAATGGGCGCAGGGCAAGGACAAAATATTAAAATCTAACATTCACAAAGTCACGAAGCGTCAGCGACACCAGCAGCCACAACAGCAGCAATAATAACACCAGCAAGAGCAACGCCAACAAAAATGAGACAAGGCGCAGGAGTAGGAGCTGGAGCAGGAACAGGAACAACAATGCTAAGCAAATAGACAAAGTAATGAAAAAAAATTCACAAAGTCGAGGCGAAGTCGATGAGAGTCGAATGCCTGATGCCCCATATAAAGAGAAATATTTTCTTTATTAAATAAATTTTTTAAACGTATTTGGAAAGTCAAGTGAGGGCCACAGAGAAAGAGAGAGAATGCTTTAAGAAAGGCTTAATTATCCTTTTAACATTTCAAAGAATTCAAATGTCTTAAATATATTAAAATGCACTTAAAATTGATCTTAAAATTTGACTTTGCTCAAATCAAGGTTAGCATGCAGGGGTGCCCCAGAAATCGCTGGACTTAAAATTAATTGAATATGTGAAAAACATAACATATTGTAGGTCCCAAAAATATGATAATATAATTTTAAATGTGTAAAATATTGAGACATTCTTTGGGGCTCAAAATAAATTTATTTAGAAAAGTACAACGACTTCTGTGGCATTCCTGATAAATTAAGAAAGTTAAAAATGAACGAGAATTGGCTTATAGAACAATGTATAAGTGATATTAAAACTAAAACCTTCAAGTCATGTACAGGATTTATAATAGATCTCACTATTATTTTATAAGCTTATTAGGAGCCTATTTAAAAATTTCCAAAAATTGTATTAAAAAAATTACATTTTTGTATATTTAACCATAATATGAACTCCTACAAATAGACCATTGAACCTCCAAAAAAAAACCCTAGGTAACCTGGGTATATAGAAAAAGCAAACACAGAAAGTTTCACTTTGCTGGATGGGAGACAGAAATAAAAACAAAAAAAAAAAAAACAGAAAAGGAAAAAACTCATCAGACCGAATGGAGGTCGCCACGGGTGCAGTAAACGTGGCTAATGAATGCTTTTGGCCCACTGATGGCAGCTCTGTGTTTAATTTAATAACACGCACACATACACACACACACACACACCCACACAGCGGAGAAGAGACAACGCGGACATATGTAGGAATCCTCCATATACACATGTCGGCATCTATGTGTTTGTATATTGAACAAATAAATTTGAAATGTTGACAACATTTTGCTGTTTGTTCATAAACGAGGCCATCGTCACCTGTGGGAGTGCACGTGCCACCGTGGCACCGTGGCAGTGGAGCCACCGGAGTCACTACTCTAATGCGGCAGCCACCCCGTAACCACCTCCCTGGTAACCACCACCGTCGCAGTCGCATCCCCCGGCAATAAAACTTGACGGTACCGACAGCGGCAGCCACTTTGCCCCACGGGAACAGCAGACGCATAAAAAAGCAAAACTTTCATATTACCGCCACATGACCATGTATATGAGTATATATGTATACCATTCCATACCTTACACAACCCAGTACTTATGCCCCGGATACATTGGCATTTCAAACCCATAAACTGTCATGTAAAATCCCAGAAACTTTCATTTGCAATTTGCTTAAAGTTTATGCAATAGATGCGCCACAATAAAAAGTTCGCCAAGGTGTATGGACAGTAATAAACCAGGAGTCGCAAAGCGAAACACAAACTTCATGTTATGGCCAGAAATATAAAACCTAAAAAAATATATAAAATGTGAAAAATGTATAAGAATGTGAGAAAGATACACAATCGTAAAAACAGAGATATGTCTGTATTTTTGAGATACTTTTTGCTGTAAGTGTAAAGCAGTAGAAAAATAAAACACAAACTATGTACCCCTGCATAAATTATATGTTAAATAAATAATATAATAAATAAATATTATTATATATGGGTATATGCTTTAGGTATAAAATAATTGTAATAGTTAGTTTGAAATCTGAAAAGTTCTAGCAGAAACTACTTGGTACTCTTCTCACAAAAAAAAGTAATACAGTTCAGCTTGTTCCAGAAATAAATATGTAATGCGAATACTTTCCTCGTTACTTTACAGAGTATATAAAATAAATACATTATTCAAAATATAAAAAAAAAACCTATGTTTTTTTTGTGTGTTAAAATTGGACAGTTTCAGTAATCGAGTCAAATATTTGTTGAATATTCAATAGTGAAACACGCTCATTCAACAATATAAAGAGTGAGTTGTACAAGTAAATAAATAAATATTTAAGTTATTAATGCTTTTAACACCTCTTAGCGGGTAAATAACTTTTTACACCAGAATAAACCAACAATACCTTACACCTTCACAACCTTAAAGGCACTCCACATACGCGCCCGTTCAGTTTATTCATCTGTGAAACGCTTTACGGGGACATATAAAAATAAAGAATGCCTGCTTCCAATCAATTTCAAAGTCATTTGTTACAAATTTTAAGTGCACCCCCGAATGTTAATCAAAATTAAATCCCATAAAAAGAACAAGGACACAAACTTCTTATCGGCCCCTGGCAAGCGCACACTGCCAAAAAAAAAAAACAGGACGCGCCTTGTCGCCCTCGCTTTGGTGGGGTGGCAAATCAGCAGCCAGCAATGAGCAGGAGAAGGTAATGCGCCTTCATATTTCAACGTCACAACGGCATCGTCATCATTTTTCTGCGGCCAACGCAACGGCGATGACATCAACAGTTCTGCATAAATTTGCACCCGATAAAAATTTCAAATGTTTTCATCAAATCATTTTCGGTGAGCGTTAGAAGCAGAGGTTCCGTAGTCCCGGATCCCGCTGCTAGGCAAGCCGAGTCGTCGTCATCCATCATTAATGGACCTGAAGGAGTTGAAACGGCGACTAAGCGTCACGGGCTTCTGCGGAAAATGCGCAAAGGAATGGGCATGGGCTTGGGCATGGGGAGGGAGTCCTGGAACCGAGAAACGTTGACGATGACATTACTTTTTAATGACTTTGACTTTCTGCAGCAATTGGTGTACGTCTGGTATTCGTACTCCCTCTCCCACCCAGTCCAGTACTCAGCTTTTGTTTCTTTTTATGAGCCTCATTGAAGGCATTCTGGGCGTTCACTCAGATTTAATACCTCACTTTTAGTGTTCCCCCTTAAATTCGCTCTTCTTTTGTTGTGCTTTGATTTAGTCTTTCACTTTATTTTTACAATATGTATGCTTAAAAACTATTTACAAAAAAATAAATGCATATAAAGTAGATAGATTTTTCGATATAAAAAAGCCTAACCAAATAAATCATGTCGCTACTATATTTTAACAGCTAGAAAATAAAGTTTGTCACTTTATAACATTAACAAAAATTGTTTTCTTTCAATTTATTACAGCACAACAGAGCTGGACAAAAAGTAACAATGCTATTATTTCAGCCAAGCTCAAAAAAAAATTGGTTTCCTGAAAAAACAAAACCATAAAAAATACAGCTTGTTGAACATTTTTGCGTCGGCATTAAAAAATATTTAATTAAAAAGTGTAAATAAAATAAAATATAATAAAATGTATTTTAAATATTACACTGTGCCACAAACCACAGTAACAAATGTTGAAAGCCCTTTCATGTTGACTCTTTATGAAATATAATATTAATCTACCTTTTCGTGAAACAACAAGGGAAATTCGGTATGCCCAATTCAATATGGGAAACCGCTCAACGTTTTCCTGGTTTTCCATTACAATTAAAGTGTATTGGGCTGGCTGGCCAATTTTCATATATATGTATGTATGTTGTGGGGCTGCCACGCCCCCCAATCTGAGCCCTTGAGAAGTCGGAGGCCGAAACCGCCGTCGGCTGTCGGCTGCCAATATTCATATAATATTTTCACTGTGAAATATTTTCTGCTCATAAAAGAAAATTGACTGCGAAAATTGTTTTTACCGAGGCGCTTGCAGCTCAACTACCGCGCAACTACGCCCGCGCCAGGGCCCCCAAGCCCCCTTCCCATTTCCCTGTTCGCGTTCTTCACTTTTGCGGGTACGTATACGTATTACGTATACGCAATATAGTATGCGTGCTTTGTTTACTTTTTTCGCGTGCATTTTTACGTTTTTATGCGTTATTTTGCATGCATCAGCGCGTTATTAAATTCCGCGTTCCGCAAGATGCGAGCATCCGGATCCTTTCTCCAGGCGTCTCATTTAACCGCAAGGAGCTCTGCCTGCGCGCAAAAGCCAAGCGCAAAAAAAATATAAGTAAAAAGGCACAAAACGCTGAGAAGCTTCCTGCAGGATACTCTCGCATATACGGCGCCCATCAAATTCGGCACATTGTTCCGCGTTGAATAGCAATTGCTCCGCTCGCTAGCTCGTATAAATTTCGCCACTTCACGGACTTTTGCATCCCAAATCCGACAGCCGACAACCTACATCCGTCCGACATCGAAAATCCGAAATGCAAGACACGCATTTTATGAGCTCCCGGTGCTTGTCACCTTATGCTTAGCACAAATACAGCTACTAAACTGACGGGCAAATATAAGTACTAACTTAAGAGGTACACAAGTAGCTGCTGCTTAGCAACTAATCCGGGCGGAGAAAGGCTTAGCGGAGAGTTGCCGTCATTAAACCGGAAAAGGGGGCGGAATTTGTAGGCCCAAAAAGCACTTTTCGTTTATCGGTGTGGATCTTTTTGTAGAAGTTTACTAGCTAATCGTCTGGGATCGTCTGCACAATGAATCTAATCCTTAATGGAGGAAGCTTAATAAGAAAGTGCAGAATTTTAATTACTAATTTTTAGGACAAAAAATGTATTTTATTGAATTTTTTAATACCTTTTTGTAATTAATGTGACAGTGTTAAGTTTCTTTATTTCTTTTAAATATTTCTCTATGTATTTTATACAAAAAGTAAAACATTTAATATATTTTATTTATATTTAAAACAAAAGTTATAATATTTTTGTATTTATTTATAAATTTGTTCCTATTTTTATTTAGTTTGTGGAGTTTACATTTATTTAACATAAAAATGTCCGGCTTATATATTCCTTAGACATTCTGTTTACATTTTGTCGACCGTTATTTCAAAACATTATGTTAAAAGTCACTCTAACAGCAACATTACAATGTTCGCAACAGCACTTTCTCCCCACTTTTTCTGTTAACCGTTAGCACAGTTTCCCCCTTGTCCTTGTTTTTACATAATGCTAAGGCTTATTTACAGAAAAATGTTATGTTAATGGGACAACAGAGAAATGCGCGACAGAGGCTGTTAAAAGGGCTGTAAGCAGACGAAGGCCATTTGCAAATGACAAAAATATAAATTATTCCCAGAAACCATTATATTTAAGTAAATCTTTGAATTGTATGCGAAGGTATAGGCTTATTACTATATGAATTTCATAAATTTAATGCTTCAATATTTAAAAATGTGCCAGAAATGAGGAAGATCAATCTATTAGGGGGCAAGTAATATCAAAAAACTCTACTAAAAAATATGCAGCAATCACATTAGTCAAATATATACATATTTAAATTGTTTTAAATAAAAATGCATCTTTCCTATACTTATTAAATTTAATTCTTACACTTTTAGACAACAAAACTCCCTAAAATACACCGAAAAGCGACTAGAATTAATATTCCTAGACCAAAGTCATCAGGACAAACACTTTTGCCCTCAATCAGAGTCTGCTGCTGCCGGCAGCTTGTAACCGTTTAATTGCATTTAATTTGCAACTCGAACCGAGCTCAGGTGATGGATGCTCACCTTTAAACCTGCTCGGCAGCCCTGCAATAAATACCTGTTTCAGTGTAGCTCGATAAACACATGCAATGCAATTCATCATTCACACATAGAGAGAGGGAGAGAGAGAGGGGGGCGAGGAGAGCGACAGGATAGATGATCTGATGCTGGGGATGGGGTGCGGTGCTGTGAAAAGGAATCCTTTTGAAAGGACGAGGCCGCCGCCAAAACGTCCCATTAACAGGAGCTCTCAATGCACAAAAAGTCAGATCCCACGGCTGATGGCCGATGGCTGATGGCTGGAGCCAAAAAGCGAATGTCAACACTATCAATCATCGCTTTGACAGTTTGAGTGCTTGTTTTAGTATTTGTGCTTTTGATTATGTGCCTTACCCACGCACACACACACACACACATTCACACACACACACTTCCTGCAGGCGCACCAATTGATACACTTACAACAAATTGTTTGTAGTGAAGCACGTGGGCGTTGCCCTGCGCTGCAGATTGGATTGGATCGGATCCCCATGCCATATATATATGCCACCTACATCCTCACATCCTCACATCCGCATAGGTGGACTGGGGCAGGGCCACTTGATTGATGGAGCCGCCGACCTAAGCCATTTTAAATGAACAAATTGAATGTGCGGAAGCTACACCTACACCTGTGGTGATGGGCATAGCAATGACATATTTATTTAATTTATAACTTTTGAAAATATCTCAGTAACAAGGCCTATCAAAAGAGCGATGTCATCGATGTTTTAGTATACAAAAAACTATTTTAAATCCCTTAAAGTCCAGCTTTACATCTAACGCTGGAACCAGTTGGGAGTTAAAACGCACTCTTGATTTTTTCCTTATATATAAAAAAGTTTTTATTATCCTTAGAATTTCTACAAACCAAGGCTAGTAATTTACTTAGTTCAGTGTTTAAATAACCAATTTATTTCAGCATTTCCAGACTTATTCATTTTTCCACTCCTATCAACTTGACCCCCACTGTAACCTCCATCGTGAGCTTGTGTTTGTGGCTGTTTGCTGGTGATTATAGTAATTTAATTTCTTCGAACAAAGGCAAAAAACAGCAAAAAGAACAAACAAAACAAATTTGCAACGAAAAATCCAAACAAACAAGGAAAGAAAAGCAAAGGAAAGGAAAGGAAGCAGGCAACTCCTCCTCCTCCTCCGCCGACGGTCAACGTGCGGTGCCTGCAAATGGGTTGGGTCGCGCCCGGAACGTGGTGAGCTGGCGCTGCCTCTGATGGGCCTCTCGCTCCTCTCGCTGACGCTGCTTCTCCAGCTCCTGACGCTTCACCTCCTGCACTTGCTGGTTCTGAGCATTAAATATGCGCCGCTGCTGGACACGCTGCTCAGCGGACAGGTTAAAGGGTTCCACTTTCACCCTTGAGCTGGACGGCTGACGATTCCGGGGCTTCAGGGCCTGGCGATTGCTAGCCGGTATGGGCATGACCCGCAAGCACTGCTGCCGCTGTAGCTTGGCCTCCGCCTCGTGCTCCCGCAGCTGCTGCTCCTCCCGCTGGCGGCGCTTGCGCTCCGTCTCCTGGGAGTTGCGGAGCACATTGGGTGTCACTGGCATGGTGATGCGATGCTCCACGGTCCGCATGTTCTGGCGCTCGTGCACCTGCCGGAAATTGGGCATAGGACGGCTGTGGAACTCGCGCTGCTTGCGCTCCTGCTCAATGCATTTCTGAATCAATTGATCCTTGCGATTGGAATAGATGTCCTTGTAGCGATAGGCCTGCGGGTTTTTAGTAATTATAAAGATGTACATTAAACAATATTGGATAACTGATTTTATCTTAAGGTAATCTGCTTAATCTATTTAAGATTCTTTTGAAAGTAAAAGGATATTTAGAAACTCCTTACCTGTGGTGGCAAGAACTGGGGAAGAAGGCTAACTTTTTCAAGGTTAACAATTCGGCACTTGAAAACATTTTCAGCCAGGACATTTGGAAGCTTCTGGACTTGGGTGTCATATTTGCGATATTCCTTAAGAGTCAAGGACTCCACGCCTTGTACCACGATGTTTTCCTTCTGAATGCAATAATCCAAAACCTCCGAGCGCTCCTCACTTTGCTTTTCCCAGTTGTTCTCCATTTTGTATGTATGTAATATTTACGAAATATTATTATATTTTAACTATTTCCGGTAATGAACGATGTGGCTCTCGTTGACGTCTGCTAATGTCGAGTGCCTCGAATTCCTATTACGTTCAATTACCAGCCTGCTCGGGCTAGATGCTTGGGCATTAGTGAAAATTTAATTTGAACGTGCTCTCTCGCCTGAATAATGCAGAGTATTCGGAGTGACACTTGGCCAGGACTGGGACTCTCCGGCGGGTATGTCTGCAGCTTCCGCCTCCCAAGCCGAAGTGAGGATGGAGTAAGCATCCACCCCTTCGGTTGACGCTGTCAGTTTCCTGTCCAACTGTCTGTCCCCGTCAGTCCAGGACGTCTATGTGGTGTCAATTTGATTGCAAAGGTAATTCAAATAATCTCATCATACACAATCCGGTTGGGTCCTCCCTGGGCTTCCATCCCTTCCATTTGCTGCAAATACAACTTCAAAGCGAGTTCTGCAAATAAATCAAATTAAATTTAACATTTTATCTGTTTTTTTTTTTACTTCTCTTTGACAGTGTGTGTGTGTGGCTTAAATTTAATTTCCAGAAACTGATTTTGTTGAATTTGATTAAACAGGGGATCTCCCTTTAATTAAATTTATTTAAAACTGGCATATAAAAGAGCGAAATGAGGAGTTTTTTTACGGCTAATGATTGGCGCAATTCGAGCTTTGGCAACTGACCAAACTATTTAAGCACACAGTGAAATAGTTCATTAATTAATCTGGCCAGGCGAAGCTCAAACAATTGGTTCACCAACGAAAACATTTAATTAATGAGGGGTGGAGTGAATGGGCAATGTAAGGAAATTTTTAAAATCAAAAAGGGAACAAAGCCATGAGTAATAACATCTATATAAAATAAACTCAATTAGTAAACCTACTTGAAATTAAGGGGATTTTTATAGCCCATTTTATTTATTTATTTATGCATTTATTTATATAAAGCTAGCTTAGAGTTAAAATCAAAAACTTTCATTGTATTTAATGAGCATTAGCTTCTAAGGCCTTCCGCTCGATTGGAGTAATAGCCCATTTTAACTAGTAAGCTTTATTAGTTATGTTTACTTTATTTAATGGGTTTATTGTTTGATTTAGAGAACAAATTAAAATACTCAATGCTGGGAAAGTTAAATTAATAAAAAACTGTAATCTTTTACTGCAAACTACTTACAGAAATCCTTAACTTAAATTCTCTAAATAAATATTAATCTAAAATTAGGATCCCTTAACACTTCCACACTTATTTCCAGGCCCCTCCCTGCGTGATCCTTGGCAAGTGTCGCCTATAATGATGCCATTAAGACTACTTTTTGCTTATTTATCATTACTGTTTTCACACTCTCTCTCCACCCACTCCCTGTGTAAGCTGCCAAAGTTTGTTAATCTAGCATATTTTTTTGATTAACGAAAACAAGTTGTCGGGAAGTTTTTGGCCCAGACATGTGCGCACTCGTAATCCACTCGAGCTGTGATGCCCCCGAAAATCCTCCCCCATCCTGATTAGAACTATGTAAATACACATGTCGGGGGGCATCACACACATGTGCTGGTAACTTTTTAAAAGCTCCGCCAGATCCAGATCCAGAACATTGCTTACAAAATAAAAGTTTGGTTCCCCCTTATATCTCTGATGGACATTAGTAAGGCGGAAAGTTAACAAAGGCGAAGGAAAGGCGAGTTAGAAAGGCAGCGGAGGAAAACTTACCGCCTGATAAACGTGCCTCCTCACAAGCACAGGGAGCAAAAGTTATCCCCGAAACTTGCCGCAAAACAAAAACTCGTTCTTCCTATCTCTGCGATAATTGCTCCTTTAACTACGGAATTTTTTTTTCCTTTGCTTTCCCTTACTCCTGGCGAGTGAGGTCCTTGATTAGTTTGCAAGTCAGGATGGGCTGAGACTGGGGCTGGGTCTTTGTGTATTATCTTTCAGTTTGCAATTAGTGGCTCATTTAAAAGAGATTTGCAGCAGCGACTTTTGCTGATTGGATTGCGTCCAGTTTGGGTTTCAAAGAGTGGTTCGTCTCCGCCCCCAAAATGATTGAAATGTGAGTTGGTCGGAGGTGGGGGGAGGCAAAAGGACACGTCCGAGGATGAACAATGCCGTCAGCCAGGCAGGCAGCCATGCGTACAGGTTCGCCGTGCAAAACATTAAACGCTACGACTTTTCCTTTTTCCCTCACCAACACACACACACACGCACACACATTCTTCGCGAATCATTTAACCCGAGCGACATTTTCATAAAACGGAATTATTAAAATTGTTTATACGGGCCAGGCCATGTGTGGCCATGTGTGTCCCCGGTGCTGCTCCTCACTCGCTCTGGCCATTATTATCGAGCAGTTAACTATACAGAAAGGAAACTTGAAATTAAATTGAAACAGCAAATGTCTGTGCACCGTCCTTGAATAATAATAATAATAATCGTTGTTAATAATGTTAATATCTAAATTGTTTCTACTTGGTCATAACTCTTATTTTCGATCCCTGGTTTCAAGACTGGCAGGCATATTATTAAAGGCTGCTTGAAATTCAGCAATTAAATGGTAGCAGCACAAAATCACAAAATATTTAAATCTTTACTCAAATAAAATATTTATAAATGCAACTGCATAAAATATTTGAAGAATTTTCACTTAATATAGCCATATAAAGAACAGTTTTTGGTTTAATATAGTTACATTTACCAGAGGACAAATATTTAACACAATGCTTTATACATTTTTGCGATTATTTGGACCACAAATCTTTTCCGAGATATTTGAGCCGAATGACATTTGCAAGGCAAACACACAAAATACACAAAAAATATGAAAAGTAAAGCAGATTTCATTTATCGACATGAGCATCCAGCAAAATCAAATAAACGCATTCCAATTGCGGGGACTTGAAGCTCCGAAATGAAATGTGTCAGGCCATCAATTAATGAAAATGCGATGGCGACCATATTGTCAATCATAATTATTGATTGTCCATTACGACTTTAATTTATGCATGCCGGACCGAAAGTGTTCGTGCTGAAAGGCGATAAAGAATCGATTAAAATGTTTGTTGGCGACATCAATTCCGAGCGTCATCGGTATTATCCTGATGAGTCGCGGCACTCCCGCCAAAAACAACAGATCAGAAGCACTCTCGAGAATTCGTGAGGTGTTGACATTAGAGACAGTATCTATTTTGGATATTTATGATACTACCTCGACGGGATTATTTATGGCAATAAATAGTCATTCCGCCTTGGCTAGGGGCGTTGGCCCGGCGGAATGCAAATTTAATTTGTTAACCGTGTCAGCTGTCCAACTGGCCAAAGGGTGGCCAAAGGGGGGCCAGAGGGCCAGCTGGACAACTTACCAGGCTCAAAGCCAACGGCCAAACAATGCGCGCTTTCTTATCGCATGTCAGCAGCAGCGCCGGAGAATCCCTTTCTCTGAGTCCCACATGTCCTGCCATATCCTGCCGCATCCTGCCCTACACCGAAGTCCAGCAGAAGCCTGAGCCGGAGCCGAAACCTTACTTGACGCAACAGCAGACCAATAAACAAAAGCATTAAACCCATAAAACAGGGAACATGGCACTCTCGAGAATTAACACTACATTATTCACAATGCAATTTCGAAACAAGTGAAACGACCAAGCTTGGATAAAAGTACGACTGGCAGATACCCAGGGATTTTTGCAGCATGCGCTTCTGAAAATGTAGTCCTGGTTTACATAACAACTTGTGGCATTGTTCGAAACGTAATGGAAAGTTTCTGACTTAAGTTAGATTTAGTTCCGAAAATATGCAAAATATGTATGTATGTTCAACTAAAAATAAATATTTAATTAAATAGGCTACATGTAATAATAAAATATATAACCGTAAAGCTAGGAATTTAGACAAAATTATTATGAACAAGTAAGAAAAGCTAACTTCGGGCGGAGCCGCAGTTTATATACCCTTGCAGATAATTTATTACTTATTATAACAAATTTTGATAAAATATAACATGTACAAT